>JAPVRG010078270.1:625-12859 GCA_029783565.1 Rhagoletis cerasi
TTCACGGATGTAGCTTGCTGTTAGGCCATAACATTTCCCATCGACTGCCTTACCCTCACGCTCTCTACTCACCTCCGGATGTATGCACATATTTTTGCGTGAACTAAGCACCAGTCCCAGTAAACCTGGTGGCTCTGGTGCATTCTTTTCGTAGTAAGATATCAGATTTTGTAACTCCGCAATAACTTTTTCAATCTCTGGTACTGTACGCGAACAGTAAATTAATTTACGAATTACATCAGGATGTTCAATCATATATGCTACTATAAGGGAAAGTAGTGTTGCTGTTTTGCCTGTACCCGAAGGCATCTCCAGCAGGCAGTGGCCCTTCGCATCCAATGTGCGCTTTAGCTCAAGCATATATGCATACTGCTCTGGATATATGTATTCGTATGGAAAGTAGACCAGCAAGCCATCGACACTTAATCTATAAGAGGATAGTGTATATTTAAAATAAATTAATACACAATTAAATCAAATACGTACTTCATTGTGGTTTGTTTATTTTTGCTTTGCGCCAATTAGGAATGAAACCAAACGATACCAGCGCCAATTAAATTTTTTGCCGGCTGATATTGTAATGGTTGCCAACACCAAAAAATTTTAGTTCTGTGATATCAAGGCACATTTAAGGCCATGCCAGATAAAACGCATGCTTCGCTTAGCGTGACACATTGGCTTTGACAGCTAAATGAAATGTAGCATCAGCGTCAAGCGAAAAGATGGTCCACTCCAATCTTTTTGCGCGCGTTGACAATTGGCTGGTTTAATTTTTGAACTGGAAATGATTTTTTACTCTAAAATGTCAAAGAGGGTAAACAAGATATAATAAAATATAAACAAAAGTGGCATTTCATGGACCGCTTCGAATTAAAAAAAAAATGAAAATAGTAACCCTGCTGCTGCTACCGCTTTAACGTGCCTTGAATATATTGCTTATGGGATATTTCCATGGGGCTTAACTCTATTTGAGCATAAATAATAAAGTGAAATTTTTTAATTTTAATAAATTGCAAACTTTTTTTACTGTTCTTTCTCACATAACGGACTTAACGCAATTAAAATTTCCCTCTGGTGATAAAAAAGAAACAACACTGGGGAGTTTTTATTTATCTTTTTTCTTATTTTACAATCTTCCTTTACGCCTTCTACTGTCATTCGCGGTTTCAACTGTCAGTGCTGTCAAAAAATTCTTTTCCGAGTGGTTTTTACAATTCTGTTGCGCTGGAAAAAGTGCAAAAATTTCTAAACTTGGTGGCAATTGTGCGTAAATAAACCAAAAAATGGTTGAAAAATGTGCGAGAAATATTAAAATATTGATATAAGTGTAAAAAATTTGTTAGCGATATGGTGTAAAATGGAAAAGAAAGTAAAAGAAAAGTGGCTACAGGAAAACGCAGTCCAGCGAATAGGAGAAATTTTGATGATGGCAAAGAGCTTGTGAGTTGTGCGTGTATCAATTTAGGCAGGAGTAAAAAAGCAAATTTAAAGCAAAGCAAAGGAAGTTGAAGCGATAAGAAATATACATATAAAAAATATTTGAAAATTTAATTGAAAATTTAAATTGCAACTATTACAAAAATACGCAGTGCTGTTTTCTGTTTTTTGCAATCGTGTGAAGAATCTGCTTAACTTGCTCTGATTGGAAGCATCTAGAGAATTAGCTGCCTTCACGCTAATGCGGGGGCGTCAAATGTTGCGACTTGTGCAAAAGTGGAGCTCATGCGGTAATGAAGACTTAATGGTTAAAAGCGGCGTTATGAGCTGGACAATTACATCAATGGCCGAAGAATACAAATGTACCAAAGCTCTAGTACAATAAAATAAAAGCAATTGAAAATCCCCAAATATGTAATCATAATACATCCCCAGGAGCAAGTAATTAAATCAAATCAACAATAAATAATTAAGGAGACTCTGTTTTGGTTACTAACATATATTCCGTCTTTCCAACGCATAAAATTCGATTCACGGCAGCCTTCAGAGTTCAGTGCCAGCGGCTATCGCTTATACCCGCTGCACAACTCTTTCTTGCCTAACAAAAGTCAACAAACCAAAAGAAAAATATTCAAACAAAAATCGTCAACATGAATTCAACTGTGCACGTCAATAGCGTCAATAGCGTCACTATCATCACCAATAACAGCAATAGCTATAATCGCAACAACAGCGCCAACACCAACAATATAACGAACACAACCAATAGCAATGCGAATGATACAAATAACTTGCCTGCCACCGCACCCACTGCTACAAACTATACAACAACTACGCATATAACGACAAGTAGCAATTCAGCGGCTTCGACCGCAGCGGCCACTGGAGGGGATAAGGTAAATACTCCGCCGCTGACTAATAATATCAGCAGCAAGAATATATCGGCGCTCGATGATCAAGAGGCGTTGCTGCAACGTGCAGCCGAAGAACGTGAATCAATTTTCAATCGCTACTCACTGGGTTTAGATCCAAAGAATGTGGTTGACCCTTGGGAGAATCCCACATTTGAGATATACCACATTACGGACAAGTAAGTAGGCTTTAAAATAATATAAATATTTAACTTATGTATGTATTTACAT
Organism: Rhagoletis cerasi; assembly: GCA_029783565.1. Classification (NCBI taxonomy): domain Eukaryota; kingdom Metazoa; phylum Arthropoda; class Insecta; order Diptera; family Tephritidae; genus Rhagoletis; species Rhagoletis cerasi. The sequence goes on from JAPVRG010078270.1 coordinate 3,205, forward strand.
ATATATGTAGGTACATGCAAATGCACCATGTATATACGTATTCGATTTTGTGCAAGAAAAATATGGTTTATAAATATGCATATCAGAAGAAATGACGTTTAATCACCTTTACAACGATATTAATTTTTTTTAATCAGTTCAAACGCTTTTGAAATTAAAATTTTTTCGAAGATCTGTCTTTTGATTGACTTTTGATCCCTTATAGCTCCTGTAATATAAGTTTGTACCATTTAAATAAGAGGAAAAGGCGGACCAACCCCATATTTTTACTTTTATAGGCATTTACCTACAATAATTAAGAATAATTTTTTACCAAAGGCCAATTTCGAACTTTGAGGCCCATATCTCGATTTCGGAGGCTAACTTCGAAAAACGTAGAAATTACTTTTTTACTTATGACTCAATCTCTTATAAAAAGTTGGTTTGGTCCAATACCCAGCCGAGTGCTGTACAGTGTAATTGCAATCACTTATCATACGGTTCGAAAGAAAAAAAAATTGTTTTTTTTTGTATAGTACATACTTTGTTAAATACACCTTTCGACAGGATACGTTCTTCTGTAAAGCACAATGATTTAACGTTTGCACTTCATATTTTAAATTTGTGAAAAATGAAAAACTTCGTCTCAGATTAATATCGTTCTTAGAAACGTTTTAATGAAGCTCAATAATCGTTACTTCATCCAAGTGTAAGTTGGCATAAGCTTATTGAATAATTCCATACCAAATCTAAAATTCAAATTCAGTGCAGACCGCATTTTCGCGTTGACTCATGCCAGCTCCAATTTCATTTTTATTTAGAAAACCCTTATTTTTAGTGCTTTTCATCCCTGAATTTGTAAAGTTATTCTTTTTTTACATGTAGATCATCGCATTCGATAAAGCACTTAAGTACTTCTAAAAATACCGTCAGATTTTAATTTAACTATACAGAACGAGCAAAAATACTTGTCTTGGAAAATATTTTTATGTGTACGTACACATCTGCGTGAAAGTGTGGAAATGTTGAACATGGCACAGCTGATGTGTATCACACTTAAATTCGCAAATGTTCGCGTAAAATGGGGGGATATCCTCTATAATTGACTGTGTATAGATACATAAGTATATACTATCCGTATATTTGCGTACTCACTCCTCGTTCCGATAGAATGATTCATTCTTGAGGCTTTTTAATAAAATTACGCATTTCCATATCAGGCAAAGCTAATGCAGAAACTTACATCTATATGTACATACATACATATTTATGTACATATTGTTCTGGGTAAATTGGAAGAAGCAATGACAATTTAAATCATAAAATCACATATTTGACCTCTATTATCAGAATTATAAACATATATGCATATACTCTTGCGTACGCAGTGTGGGTGGGTTGATGTCATTTTGTCACGATCGTTTAACAAAAAAATGGATTAATAACCCTCAAATTCCTCATCCGGCACCTATGTATCGTTACCTTAATATAAAAAGGCCGTAACTCATTTTCCTTTGGAATTCAGATCCATCCAAAAGCGGTCAGATAACTCGTCATCTATCTAATAGTACATATAGGAAAAACAAATACTACAGCACTAGATTAAATATTGTGTTTAAAAAAATCAGCGTTTCGGGGAAATTTGGAACTGGAGAACTCTACTTTTTATTAAACTTTCAAACTGTATTTGAGTTTGAACTTTTATGAGTTAGGGCCTTTCTATATTAAGGTAACGGTACGTATGTTTGCTCCAACTTGAAATTGATATTCAAAAAAGTAAAAAAAATATACGTAGTGGGTTATGATTGAAAAAATTTAGTAAAGGGAATACATAGTTCTTAAGTTGCAAGAATAAAATAATAAGAAATGCATTTCATCAGTTGCAGGCACTAAAACGTTTTACAAGTAATTCTGTCTAATAAATTGATACCGATTCGCAAATCCAATCTTTCCCACCTCGTAAGCGCTTATGGATAGTATCAGCAGCGGTAGTAGCATTTCCTTTTTGTTGTTATGTGTACGTTGGCCACCACAAGCATTTCCGGGCAATTTGCCAATGTTTTGCATGAGCGCATGCACCTCCCGTGAACAGCCGCCACTCCACTCCACTTCTTTCGTTGCGCCAAATGCCACTTGAGGCAATTTAAGTAAGAAATATGTAAAATCCCCTTGATTGGCTGCGCTCTCGCGCAATTTTCCATCTTATAGTTACTATTATAATGAGAGCTCTTGAAAATAAAAGGTGTACATTAGAGTATATAATAAAAAATAAATGAAAATATACACAAAAGCAATAACTAGTGCATCATTTTTTATTTGTTTTATGTTGTAAAATAATGCAAAACGCGTGATACACTGTTGTGAGCTTCTTTCTTTTCCCATTGGTAGCTGGAATCCGTGCCACATACAATTTTCTTACAACGAACCCTTCAAATGCCAACATACTTGGATACAAACAAACGACTGTACATACACATACACTACATAAATAAATACCTGTTACTTGCCTCCATTTACAAGAATTTACAATTTAAAGCATTGCTTTTACATTTTTTCTCACAGTTAGGTACTGTATACTCTTCTTGTTCTCCTTTACCTGCATAGATATGGCTTCATGCATGACTCCCGCCTACCTGATACCCGCGACTCGCAGGAGCTGCAGCGCACCAAAATCGAATTGGAGCGCGACAAGAAATGGGTGAAAATGCTTGCCAATTGGAATCCCAACAATGAGAAGGTTCGACGACGTGTCTTCAAAGGTATACCGGATCGTATGCGCTGGCCAGCATGGAAAAAGTTGCTGAATGTTGACGAATTAATAGCGGCCAATCGTGATACATATACGTCTATGTTAACATTGGCGCGCAAATACTCCACCGAGGTGCGACAAATCGATTCTGATGTGAATCGGCAGTTTCGTGATAATCTCGCATACCGCCAACGGTATAGCGTTAAGCAGTGCTCTCTATTTAACGTGCTAAATGCGTATAGTATATATAATCCAGAATTGGGTTATTGTCAAGGTATGGCCTGCTTGGCCGGTGTGCTATTGCTCTACATGCAAGAGGAGGAGGCATTTTGGGCACTAAATCAATTGATATTTGATCGGAAGTATGCCATGCATGGTTTATTTATTGAAGGCTTCCCAAAATTGACGCGCTTCCTAGAACATCACGATCGAATATTATCGAAAATGATGCGTAAGCTGCATCAGCATTTTTTGAAGCATAATGTCGATGCCATTTTGTATTCGATCAAGTGGTTCTTTGTGATCTTTGTGGAGCGGGTGAGTACGGAAAAAATAACTAATTAGGCTGGAAAGCTCGAGAGTCGAAAAACATTTCTTTCAAATTTTGATTTCGAGACTTTCGGGGCTATCAGTTTAAGGAAATACACCTAATATATTCCAATTGCTTCTTAAACACTTTCTATTTTAATTAATTAATTCGCGTAGGCGTTCAATTCTTATGCATTATTGCTTACTAAAATTTCTTACATGTATGTATTTAGGCAGCCTCATTTTTAATAAATAAAAATCAAAAACAATGCATTACATCAATAATTATGCACGCATTGCTTAAAATACAGATTTGGCCACCATCCATTTATAACGTATTACTTTGATTGTACGCCTGTCAGCTCACTTTCTTTTTCATTACCTCACTCACCTTTGTATACAAATATGGCTTAATACATATCGTCACTACATACGAAAAAAGAAGCGAGCTCAAAAGTTGACCGAAACATAGCTGATGGCGAAGAAAGACGCTTAAACTTATTTGCGCGGTCAACTATGTTTGCGGGTGTAAAAGAGTTTTTGGGGAATTTTACTTTCTTCGCCGAAGTTTTTTTAATGCGTCTTTTTTCGTAAAATTTTTTTATTACTTGTCCTTTTTCGGCATCAAAACACTCGCGCCCCTCTTTTTTGGTATGCAGTGACGATTTGTAACATCTATTTCGCACTTTTTATATCCACATATCTTGTCTCTTTTCATTCCCTTTCCACCTCCTTCTAGATACCATTTAGTTTAGCTTTACGCGTATGGGACATCTATCTGCTGGAGGGTGAGCGTGTCGTCACCGCCATGGCCGTCACCATACTCTATTTGCACAAGCACGATTTGCTGCGTCTCAAAGATATGGATTCAATTATTGAATATTTACAAGTGAAATTGCATAAAAATTTCGGCTACAACGATGACTACGTAATCGAGGCACTCGAACGTATGTTGAAGAAATTGAAGGAGTTGAAATTGGATATAGCGCCACCGCCAAAGGCTAACGAATTCCCCGCCCGACCATTGGGACAGTTTATGGAGGCTGATATTGAGAAGAAGATCGGTCGGCGACGTTCTGAATATACCGATACGGAAAAACAAGTTATAACTGATGTGATATTGAGGTAAGAGTAAGGGGATTTTTTGATATTATTTTATTGTCTCTTTAAATTTAATAGATCTTAAATAAGTCTTCAAATATGTAAATATTTCTTAAAAAACCAGTCCACAATTCAATGTAAATTATTTAGATTATTATCTACCTTGTAATGTTATTAGTTATTTAAATATACGGATGCATATTTTCAAAATTAAGGTTACGATTGGGAAACGATTTTTCATATATAATTTGTATTTTATTTCTTCGTACAATTTTTTTTTTTTAATTCCAAGGGACTCATATTTTTCTTTTCTTTTTTAGATCTGAACAAAATGCAGTAGAAGTACAATCAACCATGTCGTACGAGACCTCTGAATGTGCTACCGGTAAGTTTCATTAAAACATTTTTTATAAATTTCACATCTCTTATCTATCTTTTATCTGCATTATGAGCCTTCGCAGAGAAATAGCACCACTACTCACTCACTCTCAAAACTAAATTTCTAACTTAATAATTATTCCCCTGCTTTTTTCAATATAAATACAAAATAACTTCATACACTTTGCAATTTACATACAGATAAATATGCTTTGATTAAAAATGAAGTTCTAAAATAGGTACTAACGAACTCTTAATAAAAAAACGATATACTTTGGAATACAATTTTGATTATGCGGCATAAATATTTAATCTCACAGCTACGCAATCGTCCACTCGATTTTAAAACTTCATTTAAAATACTGTCTAACTACTAACCGCAAACAATTTACTTTATGGCTTTAAAAATAACTTACAACATTTCACTGTGTGGTGTCAGCTTATTTTCAAGAAGCTAACTTTTTTATTTATTGAAATGCTGCGTATTTTTGTAAAGTTTTAACCCCGTATTTATTTTTATATCATTTTATATTAAATTAATGTAAATATTAAATAAGGTACAATTTTCTAAAGTAAAAGGTATGTAGTTAAGTTGCACTTTTTGTATAGTATTTTGTATAGTGTTTTTGTTATTTTATATTTTATGTATGTAGATGTTTTTTTTTAATATTTAAGATATTTAGTTCAGCAATTCTTTTAGGTACATAGTTATTTATAAAAAAATACATTTTCTTTTTTTTTTGATGCTTTTATTTAATATTTTACTAAATATGGACATATATACACATATTTATGTACATACATACATACACATATAAATATATTACGCTGTTTTATAAAACTAGTTAAAACTGTTTTATAAACTTAAGATTACGTTAATTTTATTTATTCATTTTTACTTTATTTCGAGCACTATCAGTAAGACTTTTTAGCCTTTCATAGTACATGAACTGGCTGGTAGATGCAAAATGCTTCCTATTTTGCAACTTTAGCTAGAAACGGGGCTTATGCATACAAAAATGACTCCCACCGAAGCTTTCAAAGTACATTGCATCTAATAAATTTGCTGTTTCTGGCCTATTGGGCCCTCTTTGTCCTTTATTATATTTCTGAGTATTCAGATCCCTCCTTTAAACCTCGTAAACTTACTTAGTTTTGTATGGAAAACCCGTTAATAACGCGGTTATGAGGCATTTAATCGTTTAGATGAATACCCTGTCTATGTTTTGTAGTTTTCCTTTCGTATAAATACATACTTATATTTCGGGCTCCAAGTTTGGCTTTGTTATTTTTATATCAACCTGATTTACCTACAATAAAGGAACTATTACCTGTTGTAACTGTTTATTACACTGGTCAACAGTGGTTTTGGTGCAGAGCAGCTGTAATTCTTTTCCAACCTAGGATCTTATACTCATTACATAAATAGAAAAAAAATCAATTTCCTACGTGTAGTTTTCGAGATATTGCCACACAACGGTTTTTTATTAAAGAAAAAAAGGTTAAACATAAAAATGTCCAATATCTGGGGAATCCGTAAACCAACCAAAACAAATAAAATATCAAATGAAAAGTAATTCAATTTGCTATATTTCATTCTCAATTTATTTTTAATTAAAATTACAAAGGTCTTTTCTTTATTTATCACTTAAAACTCGCGTTTTTTTTTTAGATTTTTTCTGACACAACGTGGCTAATAAAAAAGTAAATGAGAGCATGTTTTCAAAGCAATCAACAATCAACGTTAGTTCATCAGTCTTCCAGTTTCTTTTTGCTAAGCTATTTCTACAATAACAAAACACTGCGAAGAAGACTGCGGCGTCTTTGTTTTCTTCTGTGCTGTCTTTTTTTTCTTTGTGCACGTGCAACAAAGTGTGTTAGCATTTCTTCATGTGCTTTGTAATTTGCATTTCATTTTCGCAGCTATCAAAAATATATGTAAACATACATATGTATATGCATGTACCATGCATCATTTTAATAAACAATTGATAGCTATTAAAAGTGCATGAACTTAAGAAATACTGATTCTTGTTTATTTTATTTATTTACTACTCCACTTTGCTTGTTTACTTACATTTTTGTCCATTTTTTATGACACAATTAAGAGTTTTTTAATTTTTGTATTTTTATTAAATGTTGATAATAAATTTATACATACATACATATGTATGTGTTTGTATGTATGTATGCACATTTTAAAGACATGCAAAATATAGCGAATCCAACTTTAAAATCATACTGCCGTTGCTGTGACAGCTCCTGCAGATCTCAAGAATTATTTATGATCGTTAAAAAATAAAATGTATGTAAAATTCTTTATTTGTTATGAATTTGGCTCTTACTTTCTTCCGTTTTCTTTCATTTGTCTTATTTTAAATGTCGTGAATCTCTCATATTTAATATAAATATCTATAGTTACCGGGTATCTGATAAAATTGATCGATTTTATCGTTAACACATTTTAAAAGCTAATTAATATGTCAATAATTAATAATGTAGCGTCATAATTATAAAATGTCGCTGTATAAGCAATAAAACTAAAATTGCGTCACCAACAAAACATTGGAAAAAAAAAATGATTAAACTGTTAACACATCGTTATTGGTACAAGTCTATTATCGTATTGCTGTTTATCAGTTATTATCGCTCCGATATTTATAATTTTATTTTACCATATTTATATGTATGTGCATGCCTGAATTTTCATTCATGATTATATGAATTGCTTTGGTAATACAACAACCAATTAAAAAGTTTCTTACAAAAAAAAAATAATAATTACTTGTATCAGTCCACCAAGGGTTCTGGATGAAATTTTAATTTGCGCAATTGAGTTTGGTGCAATTTTGGGACTATGTTTGACGGCAATCAATGTTGATCCAGTTTTGTGTTTATCTTGCCCAACACATGACATTTTGAGCTGGTCTTTTTGTTATACCTACGGCCAATTTCTTACCACCATTGGCCGATTTACTGAACCCAACTTCTCCACTAATCTTCCAGACACTATATTTTTCTACTTATTCTCTAGTATTTTTTTAAAAGCAGCCAATTGCCCATATGGTTAGTTGAAAATATGTTGTTGTGACTGTGAATACCATTAAAAGTTGTGTGGCATATGTTATTTACGACACCTTGTGAAACCCCTAATGACAATAAGTATTTCCGGTAAACTGGTAGCTCCCTTTTTCATTGCATTATAATGTTAGGAACTGAATAAAAAATTAAAGCACATAACCCGTTCATCAGTAAGGTTAACAAATACTTGGCTCTCACACATTTTTTCTAAGTGTTTGGCCGAGCTTCTTCTACACCAATGCGTGGAGGGCGTCTAGGTATTGTCACACAAATGGAGGGACTTAGAATATATCTAGTTGGTGAATATTTTTAAATAGGGAGCATCCTATTTTTATTTAAAATTTGGTGATTAATCAAATAGCAAGTAAAAAAAAATTTCACGGGAGATATGTATTTGAACGAAGTTATCTTAAAGCGTTTTAAACTACTACAATTTTTTAAACATATGTAAATGTGATAAAAAAATTAAAAAACAAAAACTCAGTAAATTAAGTATATATTTATATTATAGCATCTTACGTATTACATAGTATGCATGCCGAAATTTTGACGCAGAAAAGGCATTAAATAGAATTTTCGTCTGGAAAATTATTTAGCCAATGTTTTTAGACGGAAAGCGCGCGGGTATTGCGAGTATAATGATAAACTTTAATGAAATCTTTAATATATGGAGCTACATACATACATAAGTACTTACTAAAATATTTAATTATTTTTATTTTTATAATGTAACATTTTATAAACACATACTTTAATTCTTTCATAAAAAATAACTGCTTTTGTAGAGATATTCCGCTTTCACTTATCTACTTCATTTCGATATTAATTACGAAGCGATACCTTTTAAGCTCTAATATTCATTGATTTAAAGTCGGCAATTTAACATCATATTTTAATAACAAAACTCAGTGGCTAAAGAACTCTTTACATACATACATATCTACCTAACCTTTACTTTTAAAGTTGTTTAATTACATACACACATACTTATCGGTAGCTTAGAGTGAAAAGTTGCTAAAAATTCAATACAAGTTTTTGCGTACTCTAAGCTAAAACAACCCCAAACGGTTCAAATTCCATAATGTTTATGAAAAGTTTTCTTATTCTTTGGGATTTATCACATATTTTGTGAATATTTTGGACTTGGCAAATTTGCGTATCGCTGAATAGAAACGGTTAGAAATAAAATAAGTAATAAGTAGATCGATCTTTTAGAAAACGATGCACTTTTAATTGCTCTTGCTTCTTGCATTAAAATATAATTTTTTTTTTAAAAGAGTACTTGACAACTTTTCACTCTAAGCTAGCGTTCTGTACATACATACTGCCTTCAAACTTGGAAATACTGGTATGGATCCATTACTACAGCTTCTTTTCGACATTCATATGTGCATATACATATAACTACGTGTACATATATGTACCTAATCTCGTTTTGTCAACTTCTACAGCTTCATTTGAACTTCAAATTCTTTACCTCATATTCTCATATTCTCTTCTATTTATAAATAATCCCATTTAACACATTTACAATTTGTGTTTTGTTTTTTTATTTTTTGCGCTATCAGTGTCGTTTAACTCATTTTAACAATAATATAAAATTGGAATGCCAGTTTTTAATAAATATTATTTATGAAACATATTAAGTTATTATTTATTTTTGAATGATTAATATTTTGATGTTTTCTTTACTTTCTCTCTTTCTCCGTTTCTCCACCCAAACAAAAAAAAAACCCACACACACAACATTTTTTCAACCAACCCACCATCTTCGTCCCTAAATTCCTCTAGGTGATGCATATTCAATGAAAACTTATCGAAGTATCACTAGTTTAGCCA
>JAPVRG010078407.1:0-11801 GCA_029783565.1 Rhagoletis cerasi
GGTGCATCCCAAAACGTCAAAATACAAAGCATCAATCTCTTTTATTTCTAAACCGCAATAGATTGTAATGCCAAACGTGCACAACCACGGTTAGATGCTACTTTTCAACTAGTTAGACTTGTTATTCTAGTGCGATTTAGAATTAAAAAAGACTAATGCTTTGTATTTTGACGTTTTGGAATGCACCCTTATTCAGGTTTGAAATTTTGGAAATGACGAACTTCGTATGAAATTTCAAAAAAATCTTAAACAAAAATTACGGCGCCTAAGATCAAACTTTTGGGGCTGAACACATAGCAGACGGCCCCAACCATCTCTCATTTACGTATGTTCAACCATCTGCCAAACACCCTATACAAATAACTTCCTTTTAAAATTTTTGACATTTTTATTTAAATTCCATTAAAATAGCATCTTTGACTCCTATTAACGATTAAAAATAAAAATATCACATGAGAACTCAATGAATTACTACTTTGAAGAGAAAATTACCTCACTCCAGAGAAGTTGTTTCGTCAAATGCCCACAGATATCTATGTACTTATTTTTTGAATAGTTTTAAATTTCCAGAATTTTCACTTTCACAATGATTAGACTTCTCTGGGTCCTATAGGAAAGCCGGCTCAATTTACATGCGTACATATGTGCAATTAATGCAATTATTAATTGTATAATTTATTAATTGTGTTACTGTATGGTACTTTAAACTCAATTAAGACCTTAAATGCTAAATACTTATTCCTGATTGCGCTTTTAATGCATACCTGAGTATGCTATTACATATTACTCTCTCTATCTACTTATTCAACAATTTAATTCTTATTAATAAATAATTAAATTATTCTTTAAGAGTTTATTTGTATATACAATTTATAAATAATTGGGATTTGTATTTTATATGAACATTATCATATCACGGAGCAATACCATTTCAAACTAGAAAGTCAATCGTAAAAGATGTTTAGACATTTACGGATCTGAATTCATCCTATAAACTATGTATTTCATATTTTTTTAAGTAAACGCAAACTCTTCACCACAATGATAAACAGATACTCATTTCAAAAATTCAAAGAGGATCTGGCAGCTGTAACAATTTTCTTGATACCTACAACGATTTTCCTATCTTGCTGGATTGTGACTATTTATCTGATTGTAAGTTTATTAGTTGGAAAGAAAGTACTAACATATCTGTAGAATTTTATTAAAACAACTTCAGTGACTTTAGCAACTTTGACCCTGAATTAAAAAATAATATGTTTGCCCTGAGAAATTTTATATTTTTATAAGGCTGCTATCAAAAGTGCATCTTAAACTACACCTATGGCTAGTTAACAGTTCATCGATAAAATATTGTTTAGGAACCCAATGAAATATTGCTTTAAAGGGAAAATAGCCTGTCGCGAGTTAATTTGTTTTAATAAAATGCATAGTTATAATAAATACTTTTTGAAATCCTTCTGTTTTAGTTTTATGGTGGCTGGTTTTGGAAGTCTTCGATATTAATTTACATTTCGTATATTCAAATATCAAGCTCGAAGTGTATTTTTACCATCAAAGGAAATGGGTAAGTTGAGAGTACGATGCCAAATTAAAAGCAATTATCGCTTTCGAAATCTTCTATTGCACGTCTGCCACTACACATCTATGCATATAATTTAAGCCTAAGATTGGCGCGCAGCAATTGGTTTTGGAAGAATCTTCGCCGCTATTTCCCCATTGAGTTGGTCAAAACGGAAAATATACCCGCAAATCGTCATTATATATTCGCAACTTTTCCACATGGAGTCCTCACGTTAGTATTAACTATTTATGTAGAAAGAAATTACTCATTTATACTCATACACATACATACACTGCCGCAACAAAGTATTGGCACAGCGAATTTTGCACAATATATGCAACAATTTTTATTCTAATATTTTTACGGTAATTTTTTATAAAAATATGGTTCATTCTACAAAAGAAAACATATAAATAAAATCTCTAAACTTTGTGCAAAATTCAGGAAAATTCAATAAATTTGCGTCCAAATTTGCAACTTTCTAATCAGATTTAAAAAAAAATTCTAGGTATACAGTTTTGTAGCCCATTAAATTTTAAGATAACAAAGTGCAGGTTTGAAGTTGCTAGAAAATCGCGTTGATTTTTGACAATTTTTTTCACGCATTTTCTTCCATACAAAGTATTTTCGACAATTTTCTTTGTATGGAAGAAAGTAATAACACCATCTGAAAAAAAAAAAACAAAATCCAAAAATCAACTTGCACTTTTGTGGGCTACAAATCTGTATACCTAGAATTTTTTAAAAAAATGTGATTGGAAAGTAGCAAATTTGGACGCAAATTTATTGAATTTTCCTGAGTTTTGCACAAAGTTTAGACATTTTATTTTTATGTTTTCTTTTGTAGAATCAACCATATTTTTATAAAAAATTACTCACAATGGACAGTCTTGTCTCCGAGTGGAAGTATTGAATACACGCCCTCCTTTATAAAAAATTACCGCAAAAATATTAGAATAAAAATTGTTACATATATTGTGCAAAATTCGCTGTGCCAATACTTTTTTCCGGCAGTGTATGTACATTAGGGTGCTGGTGTGAAAATTAAATTTTTTGAATTTTCCACTGCCACACCCAGAACTGGAATGTATCGAAAATAAAGAGAAATAAAGAGACCGACCCGTATACAGGGTGTCCCAGAAGTACCACGACAAACTTGAGAAAGTAGTTGGGGGAGGTAGGTGAAAAATTTAAAAATTTCAAAAACGGTGACAACTTTACCTGAAAAATGTTTGCTTATCAAGTAGCTCACTCCCCCACCTACCTTCTCCTCAAGCTTGTCGTGATACTTGGACACCCTACCTGTATATTTTACATGGGGAAAATACATTTTTTCGGAGAACTGCTATAAAATCGTCAAAAATAAATATTTTTTGATCGAATACGAGTATTTCCCTTCAGTAATCATCAAAAAAAAATTATATTTAACTTAAAAATTTTACTAAAATTTCAAATTTAATAAATTGTACGCCATAATAATTTTATGTTTTTGAAGATTTCTGTAAAGAATTATTTTTACTTCCTCAATACACGGCTAAATATTAACCATTTTCAAAATAACAAAATACAGGTCTCATAATTTCGGTATTCTTTAGTTCTGGGAAGTGGTTGAAAAAAATGCATTCATACAAGTGTTTTAATTTTTCAGTTATGGCAGTGCCGTTAACGTGGCATTCGACTTTGATAATTGGCTTGATTTATTTCCTGGTATTCGACCCAAACAGACAATTTTAAATCTATATTATGTAACACCATTTCTTCACGAATTTTTGCGCCTTTCCGGGTTAATTTCGGTTTCCGAAAAATCATTGATGTATCATTTAACGAGTCGCTGGAAGGTTGATGGTTTCTCATCTAACGGTGTCGTCATTGTGGTTGGTGGCGTACAGGAAGCGTTGGACTCACGTCCAGGACAATATGAGCTAACATTTTTGAAGCGCAAAGGTTTTGTTCGTGTGGCCATTAAGAGTGGGTATGTATTGCTAAAATATACAAGAAGATGTAAACTGTAACAGTTATAATATTTAATTGAGGCTATTGCTGTATCCATCATTGTCCGATTTTTCGCGAAATCTACGAAGATGCTATCACTGAACCCGTATAGTTACGAACATATCATATGTTTTGAATTGAAAGTTCTTGTGAACGTGATATTTGAAAAAAGCCAAGTTTCTACTTCAAAATCATGATAAGAATTAGTCGATTTTTTTTGTGAAGGTCGTGCCAATCTTTTAGGCTGCATGGATGTAATGAAAATTTGGTTAATTTCCCAAGCACTCAGGTTGCCATTTGTTGCATATCTTTTTTAAGGACGGCAGAGAAAGCTCGATGAGCGATAAATACGTTAGGAATTCCGGGCATAGTGCGTTTTTTTTACAGCTAGCGGGTGAGTGGTAGATTGTTTGGTTGATATAATATAATAATACTAAAATGAGAAAACCAATGGAATGAAATTAGGGAACCTACTATTTCTACAAATTCATCCAGTGGAGTTTAGGAACTTTTGTTCAGTGACTTTTGTTGATGTTGTTGCTGTGTCAGCAGTCCTCAACCCCTAAGTGGGCTCGTCTTCTTCATCCTCTGGCTTGTCAAGCCTGATACCGAAAAAGCAGGAGACGTCAATGGGCACAGTCCGTAATGTTTTCCACTTCTGAGCTCAGCCGAGAAAGGTAGTTGTGCTAAGGTGCACCTGGATTCTCTCGGCAGTTTAGCTTCTCCAATCCTAACGGGTGGTATTCGACCATCTAGCACGATGTTGCTTCCGTAACCCGGATGTTGTGTGCTTCCACGGCCAGCTTCTTTAGTTTGGCTTTCGTCATGGAGGTGATGCTCGGAAGATATGAGATGGCAGCCTTTAGCTGTACGTAGACCTGCGTTCTGGGATGTTTGTATCTATATTTCTTCGCTGTATGTCACTCGTTCCCACCGACTACGCTGGTGCTGTATAGTTCGGCATCGAACTATGTTGTGTCTTTGCGGGCTTACCAGGTGCAACGGGCTAGAGATGTGAGAACTTTCTTATGGCACGTAGTTTATTGCGAGTGGCAGTGACATGTTCTGAGACGCAAAAAAAAATATCGGGTGTGACTTCCAGGATCTTGGCCTGATGAACCGTCGATATTTTTTCGCCATCCACTTCTGGTCTAATCTCCTTGGCCCCGGTGGTGAAAAGTGTGGCGGTGGAAATGGTAAGTTTTCTGGCAGTAAAGAAATTTGATAGGTTGGATAGTAGTAATGATTTTCCCGCGAAGGTTGTCGATGTTTTGGTGAACTGCGAATTTCTTTCCGTAAGGCATGTTGGTATGTTCTGGGAAAAACGATAGTATATGCTCATAATAAAGCGCCGCCAGCAAACGATGTGCCCACAGAGATTTTTTCCGGGGTTTCTATAAAATAAGAGCCGACGTTTTTAAACCTTGCCTCACGAAAGCAATATAGGTAAGAAGAAAATGCTGGGTTGATTCACACTCATCATTCTTCAAATAGCTATTACAGAAAGGTTCTAAAGCGATGCTAAGACTTGCTCCATGGATTCCTACCGCGTAATGATCGTCCCCGATTCCACACGGAGTAGAAAGTTTTCACTTTACCACACCACTCAGAAGAACCTGCTGCTTAACACGTCGAGCTGTAATATCGTTTGGTGGTAGTTATTCAGAGGCGGCTGTGAGAAAAGTCAGACTAGATGATATTAAAAATACTTTTTTTCTACTAATGAAATTCAAACTAATAATACATACATACATATATTTCCTTCAACCAACGTCAGCGCTGCCATTGTTCCCTGCTTTACTTTTGGTGAGGTTGATTGCTTCGATCGTTGGGATGGTAAAGGGGCTTTGACGTGGCAAGTGTGTCTGAAACGACTAACCGGTTTACCGTCATTGTTAATAAAAGGTCGTGGTGGCTATCCAATACCTTTTAGAAGACGTATAGTTCAAGTTGGTAAGTGAGGTATTTTACGTTTGAATAATTTTCTTATTACATTAATATATTTATAGTTGGTGCGCCAATCGAAGTGCTGCAAAGTGATAATCCCCGAACCGAATATGTGGACGAAATTCATAAAAAGGTAGTTGAAGATGTGAGGAATTTATTTGAAACGCATAAGCGACGGTACATCGAGGATTATGAAAATGTAAAACTTGTAATAAAGTGAATTATTATTAAAGAATGAGTGACATGATATGTGGTGGCATGGTTTTCGTCATTATTTTCCTCAGACATCTGAAGGATAATTTCCGCCAGTGAGTACCTTTACTCCTTGCACATAGGGTTACCAGATGAACATTTAGCTTGGTAGAACAACTGAAACAAAAAAGGAGGATATTTACTCCAGGTAAGATTCAAAAGGAGGACGCCTGAGGAACAATATATTTTGATAAAAACGTTTTAAATCAAAAATTTGTACATATACACCTGTGGTCGGCTGATTAAGCAATATTTTGACCAGTTCTGCCCATTTTTCTTTTGTTTACTTAATGTTTCTGCATGTCCTCAGATGCAGCGGCGTTTCATTCGGGTGTCCTCAGTAGACATCAGTGTTGCCAGAGAAAGTCCCATAAAAATCTTGATTTTTTCAAAAAAAATCTTCAAAATAAGATTTTAAAGCCAAAAAAAATCTTTTCGATCCCAAGAAATCTTCATTTAAAAATACCTTCAAAGAAACATATAATTCAATATTGGCTTTACGGCTGTAAATGGCCTTTATTATGTTGATTGAAAAAAAATTAACAAATTTATGTTATAAAGTCCTTTTTATATCAACTTAAACTAAAAATTAATATTGCCTTCATGGCATCACAAAATTTGTAGCAGTTTGTTTTCTAAGTCTATGAGTTTACAAATAATGAACCTACGCATAAAATATGTATGTGCATTGAAAAAACGCGTATGTATACATTTGTATGCATACAGTGGCAAAAATATAATTAGGGATGCGACAGTTTAGCAAGTTTTGGCTATTTTCCTTTTTTTTATTTAAAGTTTAGTATTTTTTTATGAAAGCTTATGTAGGTCCAAACTTCGATCTTTGTACAAAAGTTAAGAAAATTCAACAAAGTTTTATAAAAATTTCGAGTTTTTAGTGCCAATGACGCTGCTACTGCTACATTGTAATTCCACTATAACATACTCATCAAAAACAACATTTTTCTTCTTCCTTCATTTGCTGCTTACAATGATGTAAGCATAAAATGTTAACAATTTTAACTTAAACTTAAAAAATCTTACTTCATACACAAAAATCTTCATTTTGAAGATATTTTCAGTGTAAAATTTTGCTTTTTAAAAAAACCTAATTTTCGAGATTTTTAATAAAAAACAGCACAAAAAATCTTCATTTTCAAGATAAATCTTGACTTATGGCAACGCTGGTAGACATCCGGAGTACGAATTTCACGTATCTCGCACTTGTCTGCGCTGGAGATCATTACCGCTATTACGTTGTTTGGGGTTATGTCTCCGTATCTTTCTTCCAACATACTGCGTCTTCACTAGACGGGCGCAGCGCAGCATATGTTTGTTAGGATGGGTTTAGAAATCGTATTCTACATCCATCTTGGCAATTTGGATCGTGTGCCACCGTTCCTTCCAATTAGCTTGCGGTAGGCCCAAACAGAAGGCCTGGCCTTTTGAATAACTTTATCTAGTTGCGAACTCCATGAGAGTTTATCACCAATGATTATTCTCATTTCGTATTTGACTTCTTTAGAAAAGCCTATCTTTTATTCGTGAAGGAATGGTTCTAAAAATAGTTCCTTTTTCAATTTCCTAGAGAAAATGTCTATGTTAGCCCTCTTAGGAGATACGCTAAATTTTTTTCAGGGTCCGAAAATAACAGTTATTTTTTTTTCAACAGTCAAACTTTGCCAAATATTTTTTAAGTCCAAAATAAAAGTCCTTTCCATATAATAAACAAATCGCTTATCCAAATTAAACAAATTTGGTATCAAATGAAATGAAATGTCTAAACGAGGATAGATAGATAACTAAAAATCGATGTGCACTGCGACCCTAGGATCTATTTTGCCCTCCTGAACGAGGAAAGCCACCTATTGAAACATATTTCAACAAAAAAAATTTATTTAATTACGATAGCACAAACCTTGGGCCAGGTATATGAAATTATTTTGTATTAAATTATAAAAAAATATATATGTATATATGTAGGTGGTAACCTTCGTTCGTTATTTCAGTTTAAAAGTTATTTAAGTCCTCTTTCATTTGATTTGGATAAGCGGTTTGTTTATTATCCGGAAAGGACTTTTATTACGAACTTAAAAAATATCTGGCCAAGTTTAACTGTTGGCAAGAATAACTGTTATTTTCAGTCCCTGCTTTTTTTCTGCACCTTTTGGCGACTATTGGAGCTAGTGTCTCCAAAACTATCTCTGATTAGAACGACAATGTCATCCGCGTAGCACTGGGATATCGAAGTCCTCTTAATTAAGAAGGTAAATTATTTTGTCCAATACGACGTAGGGGAGATTAGGAGGCCAGGTTTCTGACTCTTTATAGTTCTAGAGTAGATGTAATGGTTCGGGATTTAAGGACGCTTGCTATCTAGCAGCTTGTGTTAACGTCAACTCCTTTGCGCTGGACGCGATTGTCTATTGGATATCGTTCCGTGTTATCGAAAGCACCCTCTATGTCCAAAAAGCAATCCAGCGCCACCTCTTTGTTTTTCATTGACTTATCAATTTTCCTTGTGAGACTTTGAAGAGGGAGATCTTCCTGTAAAATTGGCATATTGGTTTTTATGCGAATGATTTACTGTAAAAACAAATTTTTCCTGATATGCCTTAGAAACTCGCTATTCGTTTTTTGATTTTTATCCTACCATTTGCAGCACGATATAACGAAAAACTTAATTGACCCTTTGCAGAAGATCTTCATTTGTTTTCATCTTACTCCAAAATTAAACTCCTCAATTGTATGGACATATGTAGCTAGTCGGTTGATTTATCAACTGAAATAATAGTATAATTGCAAGAACCGTTTTAAATGTTATGAATTTATATTCAACTTGCATGTAAATTGAACATAAAAAAAATCTCTTAAATCTAATTACCATTCATGTCAACGAACTAGCGTTTGATATGAAAATGTTAAGACATGTGTCAAGGCTTTTAAGTATATAATCATTTTAGCGCAATTTAGTTATTAAATACATACGCGCAAATATACATGTGTACAAATGTAGGTAAACATGTAAACAAATATATCCATTGTTCAATGGTAGTAAAATTTATCCCATAAATACTCGTAAAAATCATGGTGCAAAATTCTTAGTGAAAACTGGAAAAACTTGTTCCAAATAAAGAGTACTGCAGCTGGTAATTGCAATGTAGAATGCATACATATTATTAAATATCGTCTGAACTGAGTAATGAAAAGGTCATTACAAAATTGTTAGCCAGAGAAAAATATGCCTACGTTTATATGGCGCTCTGAAATTCCAAACTGCATGCTTAATTGTGTACCTATTAAAGTTTAGATATCAGCATTTAGGTAAACAACTATTACTCTAATGAAATAAATATGAATGAATAAAGTGCAGTTACTTAGTTGTTTGACTCCGCCGGCAAATGCAAACTGGTTTCACTGCAAGTCTCTTTTTCAGCTGCTTTAAATTTGACTTTCAGTCGGCTTCGTATTACAGAAAAACCCACTAGCAATGAATATCAACAAACTGGTTTGTTAATCCTCCGCAAAGATTTTCGATTATTCGCTCACGATTGACTCTTGAATCAGCGATTAAAAGTAAAAAGAAGGCATAGTTCCGAAACCCTGTCCGAAGCACCAACAACCAAAAGGAAATTGAAAGAAGGCGTTCGTTTGCTTCCCAGATCCGCATTACGGCGTGACTAGTCTACCAACAATTAGCTCGTACTTCACTCACATCCCCTTCATCCCTTCACGGATGAGTGGCGGAGGCAGCTGTTGAAAGCAGACATCGGTGAACTTTTACACGGAAGGTTCGGTGGAGTAGTCTTTTGCAGGAGACTCATTAAGGAAGTAGTCGCTTAGCTGCTCAACTGTGCAACATCGAATAATAGCCCCGTCAGAATGAGTCCGTTCCGTCCGTTTTTAGGTGACGTATAAAACGTATAGCGGCGCCACAATGAAGCCGTTGATGTAAAACGAACCGCTAATTTTCATTGGCTGCAAATCAGCTGGTTTTTATGTACTACTTGCATTATTGTTGTGCCGGACTTGCCGTACGGAAAAAGTAGAGAGTTGTGTATCTTTCGTTCGTTTCGGCAGCGCATGCGTTGCCAATGTGGCGTTCTCCATACGAATATATACAATATAGTCAGCTGAAAATCGCCTGCTTTGCCACAACGGACGGAACGGACTCATTCTGATGGGGCTACAAAGACGTAGATATCTTCTCAAATAGCTAAGCGACAATCAAAGATTTCCTTACCTCAGAGAATGCCTAAACTCACTTTCGATTGCGTCCGATCATTTCCTAGTCCGGCTTACGTATATGGGTATCGCAGTGATGTTACTGGAAATTTCGTTGCTGATGAATTGCATCGGTCTCAGCGAGAAAAGGGAGTGTAGGATTCCCTTTGATTACATGTGAGCTTCCTTGGACAGGTGGGTCTCATGTCAGTTCAGCGCGAAAACCAGGCTTCTCAGCAATTGCGAAACTCCAGTCTAAATACCGAGACTGACAACTACCTTTTCAGAAACTTTGTTCTAACAGTTACGGTTCGTAGTCGGGTTACAAAAGACTGATGCTTATGTACGATCTAAGTGTGACTTTCTTTGGGGCAGTCACTTTACCTTAGGTAAGGTTAGGTTAGGAGGGCGTATATGGAAAGATCTCTACTTCCCTTCGGAGACACAGGAGTCGTATTCCCCTAACCGGGGTTCTTTTTTTTTTTGCTAAGAAAACAGAAATAATAATCTAGGGATTAACCCGCTATCCTAAATGATATTGGGGAAGTCCAAGAGTTCCAAGATCAAAATTCATTTTTGCCAGACTGGCGAAGAAGCGCGAACCTGAACATCGACACAGAAAGTGGTCAATTGATTCTTACTCATTCTAAACGCGGCGGCTTCTGCAGAGAGAGCTCATTGGTATTCGCGCAATAGCGCAATGCGCTGTGATAAGGCCAATAATAACTCTTACAGCAGATCTGTTGAGTTTTGAAAGGCTTTCCGTCTTTCTCCTATTTAACAGCGGTCGTAATTGCCTTAAGGCCTTACAATCATTTGGTTTGCTTAAGGGGCCATTTTTAGCTGCTATATTGAATTCCTAAAGTGATAATCAAGCGGTAGATGTATATGTGGAGTTTTCTGCCTCATTTATGGGATCCCAAGGCCATGCCTGTCCATCTCATCAGTTATCTTGGTTTCTTCTATCTCGCTATGTGACTTTTTCGGTTGGAATCGTGCTATTTAGTAGAAGACTATCCGTCTTCTTTATAGCATAAATCTGAGATGCAGTCGTTTGGCAGGCAATAACAGACTGACCGGCGCCATATTTAAATCATTCGTGTTAATGGATATACCATCACCTGCAACTGGTAGGCCTTCATTCCATTCTACTACGGTCGGACACCGTATAGGCATCATTGCAGTGAAGTTCCAAATCGCGGTAATGTAGTAAGTGCAGGCTTCTAAGTCAACTTTGATTCCGTTAAGTCGGCCCCTTCTTATTTCCCCCAGTATCATCGTATCCTCGCGTGTCCGAAGTTGGTCGGCTTTCACATGTTGGCTTTCCTGAGTCTAACCTAACCTTGCATATTAAAAAGAGATTTTCTCAAGATTCTTTCATGCTTTGCAACTAAATTAAAGTGCTCTGTTCTTATACCTTTTTTTTTGGAAAGGCTTACTATTGAACGCAAAAATATGTATGACAAAAAATGTACAAAATTTTCTCTATGCGAAGTTTTTAGGTGAAAGCGTATGAAAGTCGAAGAAAACGAAGATCATAACGATTTTTTATTAATAAATTTTATGTAAAAATTCTTGTCGATTGAGTAAAACTTAGAATCTTTCAGCATTAGAGAACCTTCAATGACACTAAAAATTAAGATTTTTAATATTTTGAGCAAAACAACTCCATAATTTTTGCTTTTTTCGGCTTAGAATTTAGGTGACTTTTCAGGCATTGTTGAGATTTTTGGGAGATGCTTTCGGGATGTTTCGGAATTTTTCAACTTTTCTCAGGATTTCCCTTCCAATTTTCAGGTTCAATGGTATATTTTAATTATTATTT
>JAPVRG010078421.1:478-11249 GCA_029783565.1 Rhagoletis cerasi
TACATTTTTAAAAAGTCATTTCTTGTTTATTACCTGGGCCCTTTAAAATGTTCGGTTCGGCTCCGGTTCGGCTTCGGCCGAAATTGGCCGAAGTTCGGTTCGGTTCGGTTCGGCCTTAAAAATCGAGGTTCGGTCGTTCTCTAGTAATATCATATATTACACCGCCGTACAAATTTCCAATATTTTTCTTTCATAAGTACTGCGAAGGTTTGAACGCTTGTACTACAAAAATCTTTTAACTTATAATTTTTTTGCCGTCAAAAAAACTAACAGCCGTATTACGTATCACGAACGATAAGCAACACGAACGATACGTCTGCAGAAGAATGCTTCAAAAATTAGTTCTAGGCGGTTTGAACGTAACCGAGATCATTGTAACGTAATCGATCAAAAGCAAGACGAAGGATAGGGTAATAAAATCGCACTCAAAGACGTAGTCGTCTGCAGACGAATCGTTCGTGTTGCCTATCGTTCGTGATACATAATAAGGCCGTAAAACAAATGTCTGAACGTTACGTCCACAACGCTAGGATTTGCCCATAAACATACAGTCAGCGTCAAAAATATGAATAGACCTTTTGACGAATTTATTTATTTATATTTTCCATACCAAATATTTGTAATTTTTTATAAAAATATGGTTCAATCAACAGCGAAACCCGTTAAAATCGATTTTCATATAGAAATTGTTCACTTACGAAGAGAAATACTTTTCCAAATTCGACCTTGTAATTGAAAGAAACTACTGTGCATCAGTTAATTGGTTTTGATTGACGCAAGTAATTGAAAACTTGTCCACTAAAAGACGCTGATTAGCAGACAAAGGCTATTGTCGCTTGGTTTTACCACATGCACTCAAGACTGATGATAAAAAATGTAGATGTGAGTACGGTTTCCGCTTCATAAAAATTAAAGACCTTACATTTAAATGAATTCGTTTAAATTAGCTTGGAATAGTTTTAAAAGTTTTTTTGTTTATTTCAAAGCAATAAAAAGTTGATCGAAACAACAGGACGAGTGCCGTCAAACATACACACATTCACACACAAACCTCAGTTGGTCAGTTGTCGAATTATGAATTTAAAACTATGGCAGACTTAAAACGTCGCCAGCATTGTAACAAAAATGAAACAGAGGGTCACAAATTGTTTTTCAAGAGTACTTACTCGTATTACACTGGTACAAAACTTCATCCAGGCCGCCATTATTGTAATAGCAAAGTTTTGGAACTGAATTAAAATATATGTATTAGCGCGTTATTTGGCATTGCGGCTGCCATTTAAAGCAACAAAAACAATCAGAACCACGATGCAAATAGCAAGGATGGCGAAGCGAATCAACGATGAAAGCGGATTAAGCAGCATGGGAAGCGAAAAATAAGTTAACTCGTTTTAAGCTGCAATCGTTGCGTTATCGTTGAGATTTTATCGTTAGCTTTCGTACCAAATACGTACGCCAGTATGTAGTTAATTGAAACCTCAGCAGTGGAGAGAATTCTCCCCTTTAGTTGCGCCTGAGAAACTCATCCTTCGCTCTACATACTTACATATTTATGATGGCATCAAATTCAAAGTATTTATTCCGCAACCAAATGGTGATGCGTTCAAGCTCAATTTTGCCACTTTCTCGCTTTGTCGTTGTCGTTGCAAAGACGCGCTCATGCGTAGGCTAATTTATTGCACGCGATCCTTTTGTCTTCTTAAGTGTATCCAATGTAATCGTTTAAGACTTTCGAGAGTTTATGTGCGTGTTGCGACAAAGTTGCAGGATTGTATTTGTTTTTTTGTTTCCTGTTGCCGCACTTTAGCAATAGCATGTTCAAATTAATTTACTCTACCCAAACAGAAAAATAATTATCTTGAATGGATCTAAATTTTTTAATGAAAA
Organism: Rhagoletis cerasi; assembly: GCA_029783565.1. Taxonomy (NCBI): domain Eukaryota; kingdom Metazoa; phylum Arthropoda; class Insecta; order Diptera; family Tephritidae; genus Rhagoletis; species Rhagoletis cerasi. The sequence goes on from JAPVRG010078421.1 coordinate 2,366, forward strand.
ATTATGTTATTTAATATGCATCGTATATTCAAAAAATCGTGAGGTATTTGGAGCGGCACAATTTCTATTTATTCATTTATTTTTTTTCTTTCTTTCTATAAATTAAGCATTCGGCAGTGGTCCAGCAAGTTGATGGATTGGATTCTAATATTATCATGCTACTATTGGGCGCATTTGTCCTTTATGAGAGGCATATGGAAGCCTGAGAACGGAAGAGGGACATCTATTTCGTATTACGCTTTAAGTAGAATCAAGTGACAGTAAAAAGAGATGAGGATAAATTTTTGTCAAGATATCTTCTTTATACCAAAGCGCACTTGTGCACAAGGGTATATAAACTTTGTTCACATAACGGTTGTTTTTTACAGCCTAGAGGAATCAAGATAGATATTGACATATGTATACCAAAATTCTCGGAATGAAAAGAGAAATCGATTAAGCCATGTATGTCTCTCCGTCCGTCCATCCGCCTGTGCGCATGATAACTCGAGCAAAAATTGAGATATCTCAACGCAACTTTGTATGCTTACTTCTATTGACATAAGGACAGATGCTATGGAAAAAAGGCAAGATCGGACAATAACCACGCCTACCTCCCATGTAACGATAGTTTGCAGAAATACAAAAACTGCGATATTTTAATAACTACTGAAGCTTGACTCAAAAGCTCCCTGATAGACAAACATTTTTCAGGTAAAAGTGTCACCGTTTTTGAAATATTAAAATTTTTTCGAATTTAAAAAAAATCGAGCCTTTTGACGCATTTTCTTTAACTGCACGTAAAAAAAAGTTGTTATTTTTTTAATTTTTTTTTTAATATTTTTTAGATTTTTAATTTTTTTTTTAATTTACATGCTGTGAAAATACATGAAAAAGTCCGATTTTTTAAGTAAAAAAAAATTAATTTCTACCAAACTTGGCACAATTGTTAATCTTGGTCCAACATAGAAAAGGGTCGCAAATTTTTTAAATCGGAAAATAACTACGTCCACTTTCCATGTAACGGTAATTTACAGAAATACGAAAATTTATATTTGCAATAATTTCTTAGCAAGAAGTACGATTATATCAAAATGGGCGTGGCACCGCCCATTTATGATTACTTAAGTTTATCTCGGCGACCGCTTCATGGATTTTTATCAGACACAGTTAAATTATTTCTTTAAGCCTAACTGATCATATTTTCGAAAATGTTTGAAATAGGAAAAACACCACCCCTCCTTACCACGTCATGGTAAGCTTCAGAATCGTGAAAAAAACGATGCTTAATGCGTGCGCCGAGTATTTGATGTTCGGTTTCGCCCGAAATTAAGGCTCAGTTATGCATACTTGGCATTGCATGTTAGTTGTCGCTTAAGGAATCTCTTAAATGAGATTTGCGTGTAAGCGGTTACCCAACGCACAGCATTACATATGTAAAAGTCTGTTGATTTTTGATTTCTACGTAAAATGACATGCCATGCAGTGCAGTGCCAAGTATGCATAACTGAGCCGTTAGACTTCTTTACTTGTTTTCTCTATGTTGGCTCAGATTTTTTCTGCTTCATTCTACGACTTAATCCTGGCTTTAATGAATTTTGTTAATACAATACAAGAATCTGTGTGTGATAGACATTCCAATTCCGTTTTTTGTGTATTTGCATTAAGTTGTTAAGTAGAGCGGCTGTAACATAACATATTTACAAACATTTGTACTGAAGAGTTTGCATACGTTCGACCTGATAATTGATTTCTAGGTAGTTTCACAATTTAAGGGTTTATAATGTCAAAGAGACAAAGTGTTGTTAGGCACTACGGTGTATATTATAGCGATACGATATGAAAGCGACATCGACATGCTGAGTACGTGGGAATTGATAGGAAGCGATACAAACTGTTCACACTTTTACGACAGCGATACTTCGGCAGCGACGACTGCGACAACGACACTCAGGCACGGTGCACATTAGGCACGATGCACATTAGAGAAAAACGATACGCAATCTATACAAAAGTGATAATAAATATAGTTTAAAAAACTAAAAAACACGCTTTTATAATAGGATAAACTAAAAAGTAGAAAATAATTTTAATGTATAAATTAACAAACAATAAATAGTATTATTGTGGAAAAAAAAAGCGTGGGGTGCTATATATTTCCGTTCTTTAAAAGCGCCCCACTTTTTTTTCCACAATAATACAATTTATTGATTATTAATCTATACATTAAAATTATTTTCTACTTTTTAGTTTATCCTATTATAAAAGCGTGTTTTTATATTTTTAAACTATATTTATTTCTTTTTTTTTTTTTTGCTTTTATGTGCAACTTTCAAGCATGGCGATTTTTTAAAACAGGAAAAATCTTATCGGAAACTGTTTTAAGGCGCCTAATGACAAACTAAATTTAGGCCTTCAACCTTGATATCGATCGTGCATGTACTATTTGGTGCAATTACTGTTTCCGGCATTTGTCTCCGCTTGGAGAACTATACACGCCTAAATGTATGCAGCAGATGATGTGCCACTTATGTGGACAGGTAAAAGTTATAAACAAAAAGACAAGCAAGCAAGTGAAACTAATATAAGCGTGTTAAAAAAGTGATATTTATCACGTCGCCAAGTGGGCTGCGTTTGTATCGCTTCCTATCAATTCCCACGTGCTCGGCATGACATTGTTGCTTTCATGTCCCATCGCTTATCGTATAGCTCTGGTGTGCTTTGTGCCTTAGAGCGAAACGTACTCAGCATGTCCATGTCGCTTTCATATCGTATCGCTTAATGTATCGCGTATTGTATTGCTTTAATGTGGACCGCGCTTCATATCGCTTTGACATCGTATGTCGAAACGTGGGTTTGCAAAAAAATGTTGTCCAGAAAACAAGACCAGATACAAGAGAAGTTTAGAATTTTTGTCAAAAAATTTCAAGAACGCGTACCAAAAAACCGACCACAGACTATATGCTGTAATTTGTGTTGTTTTGGTGATCCTTTTAATCTGTTTGAAATATACACAGGTTGGACAGAAGCAAAAAAAGTTAATTTGATTTTTTAAGAACAACCCTAATGTATATACATACTTCCATGCAGTTTTTGAGAAAAGTTTTGAAAAATATTTCTTTTTTTATTGTTGGTGCTTCCGACAGGGTAAGCGTAAACCGGTTTGTGGCTCCAAACCAAAATTTACAAGATATGACGTATATTCGTTCCAATAACATTTTGCAAAATACATTTAAAAATGTAAATATTGATACGTTCGTTTGTTTTTTTTTTAATTTTATAAATAAGTGCGTATCCAAGGAACAAAAATTAAATCAGAAGACAATGCTCTGCGGTTGATAGTATTGCTGCTTAAAATACTAATTTTCAATAAGCCGAATTTCAATTCAGCGTTCAAATGCTGCCTTTAGATTAACTCATCAAGCGCTTGCCCTGCCACTAATGGAATGTGAAGAATGTCGCCAGAGTGCTTTCCGTGGGCGCATCATTGAAATTAGCAATGAAAATTGTTACTGCCGCATCATATGTAGGAAGGCTGTAGGGTGGTTGGTCGGAAATTGTTGGTGTGTTAGTCGATACGTATGGTAGCCTTAGATCCAAATGACTACATAAAAAAGTAAATTAGCAGAAAGTTTCCTCTCTTTTTATGTACTTATAAAGTCTATTGTGACACATACATAAGTTGATGAAGTAGATACTGTATGACTTGCTAACTGGGCTAAGTTGTTGCCGCTTGTATACTTTCTACGCTCTGTTAATTCCTTAGAAGCTTCCTTGACTACTTGTTTTGAACGTTTGTAATTCACTTTAACCTACCGCCTTCGTTATTTAAAAAAATTTAATGAAATATGTTTATGCCATCAACCTAAGCCACGAATTAGTAAGGATTTTCATGCCGTTATTAATTAAGAGCTTTGTTTTACTTGATTTTAGCATTTTGTTAAATGAAACCTTATGTGAGGTGGGAATTATTAGATGTGTATAGCTCACTGAGAAATGGTGTTTATTAATTTCTAACCAGCTTGTTTGCCTTTGTAGGTATAACTTAACGTTATTGTTACTTACTACTTATTTTCGTAGCCACCTTAAGTATATCGAAACATATTGGGAGTTTCACGTCAAATGTCCCAGGCTCGCTCAGAGATGTAAAACAAGCTACTTTTCGACTAGCTGGGAAGCAGACAGAAAATGAAAACAAAACTTTCCAACCATGATTTCTATAGATTTTTGTACGGGCTATCCGATTGTGCTATGCGTTTTTCAAAATTCTCACATTTTTAGTTCATTTATAGAAAAGTGGTATATTAAAGTTTTTTTTGTCTCACCCGTGATCTAAAATTGTTTGGTATTTGATAATAACTCATATATTAGTGAATTAGGTGTAGGTTTATCGAATTGCAGAATTTTTGAGTTCCTTATATTTAAATTTAAAAAAGAGAGAAAATTTTTCCTATGCAAAGGTCCCACCCGTGACTGTGAAATACCTCATATGTGTGTATTTATATGTGTATGTATGTATTCATATCTGTATATACATTTCATTGATTTCCACAAATCAATATCAACATGCGGTTTTGTTTACTCTAAAAATGGCTTGTAATCTGAAACTTTAATTGGAAAATACTTAAGCCACAAAATGGCGAATTTGACATGATAGATACATACGTATATTTGTTTAACTTATACCAACAGCTATGAATTGATAGGTCGTATTATATACACAGTTATTTTCTAATAATATTAACAATGCCAAAAATATAGGGCATTGAGTATTTTATTAAAACCAATTTTATTTCAAAGTTTAGTGCATGATTTGATTTCCATCCAGAAAATGTGGACGGTATTTTGCAGAGTACATAATGATTCGCGAAATGTATTGCGCTGTAGTTGCTTAAGAGCTTAATTCTTAATTCTGCTCCATATTTATTCAGGAAAAACTTGACTCCAGGCTTATATTAGTACTTGTTTTAGGTACCGTTACCAATATTTTGTTAGGTTTCGTAATAGTTAACAATACATTGATTTTTTTTCAAGGCACCGGAAATCATGTGATCAATTTTGTGACTTTCGCTTCAAGTAAAGTCACTTTTACAGTCAATCAAAGCAATGTGAGTACATATAAGCCCTGCGTAAGATATTAAACAACTGTTAGTGATTGAAACCAGTATGTTTTGTAACCCAGCAGAAAATTAGTAGCTTCTTCTTGTGTAACAAAACAATACCCATTTGTTCATCAACTATCATATTTTTTATTGCTTTGTACAGTTTTGTACAGAAGATGATGTATGTAGTGAATTTTTTAGCAACATGTTCACTCCAATATTCGAAGATGCTTCCATCAACTCAGAGCGCACTTTTTATTTAATTTCAAATATGGAAGTTAAACACTTTGCCTTGAAACTTGTAAAGTGGACTCAGCCGCTTTGATCTGTTTCGTACCGATCTGTTCAATTAATAAACGAAATGAAGTAGTAACGTACAATATAGTTTTCTTCAGAGACAATAACGACTATAAGAAATAAAATTAAATATTGCTCTACAATTATTACTGAACAATGGAAAAGTTGTTTTCGTATCGCGGGACGTTTGTCTCAAGACGGAATTGATTTACGTCTTCTCATAATAATTAAATGGGATTTTTATTTTATTTCATCTCTCAAGACGTTTATTTCAAGACGAATATGATTTACGTCTTCTCATAATTATTATATGGGCCTTTATTGAAGTGAAACTTCTTAATCGAGTTCGGAGATTTATGGCCGTTAACATATCTAATTTCAAGTAGTTCGTGAAAGTGTCAGTGTACCAATTCTATTAAGAAAAACGTGGGACGTAAATAAAGTCCGTCTTAAAATGAACGTCCCGCGAGATGAGAAAAATAAAAATCCCCTAATTATTATGAGAAGACGAAAAAATTTACATCTGAAAATAATCATCCCGTGAGACGAAAAAAGATATTTCTCTTAAAAAATTATTATACAAAGACGAAAAAAAACTTCCCTTAGAACAAGGCGACTTTTTGATCCTAAATATTAAAATAATAATTATTTTCGGTCTCTGGTTTACTTTCGTATATTGCTTGTATGTGTGTACAAATTAAAATTTCTGGACTATTTCAAGGCTATTTCAGGACCATTTCGGGGAAGTTCCCGATTGGTTAAGGAACTACTTCGGGATCATTTCGGGATCGTTCGAGATTATTTCAGTACCATTTCCGGACTAGTTCAGTATTATTTCAGAAAAATTTCGGGACTAGTTCGCAATCATTTTGGGCCTAGTTCAGGAGCATTTCGGAACTAGTTCGAGATCATTTTGGAACCAGTAAGGGAACATTTTGAGACCGTTTAAAGATTTGTTCGAAATAATTTCGTGACAAGTTCACGACTTTTTCAAAATCACTTCAGGACAATTTTGGAACTAGTTCGGTATCATTTCGGGGTAATTCGCATCTAGTTACGAAGGGGTACTGAAATCATCCTGAACTATTCGGGAAGAGGTTATGAAGAAGTCGTGTACTGGTCCCGACAAAACGATTAAAATGTAATGAAATTAATTTTTAATTTCTATCCTAACCTATTTTTGTATGCAACTGAATCCCATAATGCTTTGCCAAGCCGTACATAGATGTTTGCACATAAGATTTCATGAGTACTTGGTGCTCTTCCCTTTTTTTGACTTGTCTCATCAGTTGCGGCTATTGGGTGGCATTGATGTCTACCTTTGCTCTAAATAGGACAAAACTAGCTGACCAGAGGCACCTTCCCCATTAAGTTATCGGACATTCTAGGTGCATACCCTTAAACTGTAGCACTTAAAACATTTGGTGTGGTCGCCAGCCAAAGAGTGGCGGCTCATTCGAGGCATTATTTTCTTTTTAATTGGAAAGTGTTTTTACGTCTTGAGTTTCAAGTCCTTCGCTCAATTCTGTGGCTTCAAAATCCTAATGGACACGTTTACTTATACATATACAGCAACCCGCATGCAGCCGCAACTCCGGGTGAATAGAAGCTCACTCTCTTTCTGCCACGACCGAAGGCTCTATGCATCCCAAAGCACTTTATTCTGTTTTAAGTCGAATTTTATTCATTGGGATTCGTACTTCTGAATGGATTAAAAAAACGAGATAAATCCAAGAGTGTAGACTTCAATTCGGTATAGAAATCGTTACCTAACGTTTGCTTGTTTTTGGCTTTGCATATAGCGAAATATTGAAAACTAGACTTTTTATCTTTCAACGGATTACTCCTTATACACAACGATATATTCCTGACAACACGCCTATAATTATTTTTCTTTTATTGATATGTATCGGGTATTTTTTTAGGGTATATAACTTTTATTTCAACTAAAAGCTGATAAATTAATGAAATGAAGAATATTTTAGCTTTATTAGTGTGAAAATTTTGTGGCGTTTAGTGTTTGAACACAATTTCAGGAATATGGCCGCTCCGATTGCGTCTTATGAAGACAATCCTGTCCATACAATTTTGCACCACTTTTTCGAGCATGGCTGGTCTAATCACGCCCTTAATGCGACACATTTTGATTTGAAACTGGTCAGTCGTAGCCGGTTTATCAGCACAGATCATTGACTTGAGGTACCGCCACAAAAAGTGGTCTAACGGGGTCAAATAAAATGACTTAGGTGGACAATTCATAGGTCCAGTCCTTGATATGATTCGGTCACCAAAAATACGTCACGATAAAGTGATGGTTTCACGCGCTATGTGGCTTATCGCACCGTCCTGCTTCAATCATTTAGCACTTAGACGATTGTAATTGACGTGGGGAAACAAAAAAGTGTACGGTCAAAGGCCGATTTGTTGGATCGATAAATATTGTCCTCGGTCACACCAACCTCTGCAGAGGCGATGGATTCTTCGATACGCAAAATATGGGCTCCATAAGAGTAAACGAAGACATAAATCGATTCATCATATGCATATAACCTGCTCAGATAGACGATTATGCCGACCGTAATAAATGCGAATTTTGCGTGTAAGTCTTTGCATGGTAATTTTCTAAAATATACTGGGCTTAAACGTTAAATACATGTTATTACTTTGACAGCTGTTTTGACAACAATCCCTCTATACCTCTGAAAAAAAAACACCCGTTAAATATGAAATTTATAACGAGTGTGTTTCTCTTCACCGGAAACATATCTATGTGACCAGAAAAGGTTAAAGTAGGATCTGAAAATAACTGACATTTGTTTCGCTGTACACATACTCAGAATACCAATATGTATAATTTAACGTAAATGAGACAAACCGAAATTCTTATTTACTGTAACATGTCTCATTCAAGGGCTGTCGATTTCAAAAGGATTATCCACCAGCTCAATTTTGCTACTAGACTCTGGTAAGTAAATTTTACTTTTGTATATTATGAGTAAGCAATAAAATTAAGAACTAAACATTTTCACTCACACACACACTTTAGTATTCATTAGGTATCTGTGGTTCTTTGTAAACACTAAGCATTTGTTTGCACTTCAGAACAACAGCGAGGAGATTAGTTTCTATCAGCTAGCTCCAGACATTAATTAACAGCACCAACAATAACCGCACAGTGGTGCGGCACTGCTACCTCTACAATCTGCACACTATCACTCATACCACTTTCGCCTTACGTATTCCAACGGTGACCATCTGTTCTGTTCGGAAGCATATGTTCTGCGTATATCTTTTACCATGGTAAATTACGAAAATATTCTGTTTTTAGTAAATGTTCTGTATTTAATATAATTAAGTGTTGAATTTCTAAACAAGTTATGTGAAATAAATAAACTAAGTTTCATCGAAATTGCACATTTTTTAATCAGAATTTCTAGAAAAAATTTTGGTATGTAAATTTGTGGCCTATTCGTATATTTTTTTTATCAAAAAAATTACTAACATAC
>JAPVRG010078429.1:0-10376 GCA_029783565.1 Rhagoletis cerasi
GTTTTGTAAAATTACCACATTTCGCTGCTTTTGTACTGGTGCGGATCTAGTTACTATGGGACTGGTTCGTTTTTGGCGATAAATATCTAGTACTGAACTAGAAATTTGATACACCAGTTCGGGTTTTCCCTGCAGGGTCATGTCTCCAACACACATATTTGTGTATAAGTATGTATGCATGTGCTTTATATTTGGTTTGGTACCAGTTGATTGGGGCTATAGCATACCTTTAGGCACTAGGTGGTATTAGTCGCCTAAACATCCTGGCCCCCCTAGACGACTTGTCGTCTAGTGGATGTAAAATAAGCCGCGAGTATCCGGCTCGAAGGACCATGATTAACTCAGTGAGAGGGCAGGACCAGGATGAATTTATTCAATTAAAAAATGTTTGGGTAGGCGCTGTGGCCAATGGTAACCATCAGTTACCACCTCTGCATGGTTGTAAGTCATGCAGAGCCCCTGCGGCTTATATCTACCGCTTAAAACTCCGGAAGAGTTTTGGGGGGGGTGCACCAAGCGGGATTGTGGTGCACCTGTTGTTTTTGGGGGATGCATCAAGCGGGATTGTTGAGCACCAGATATTTATTGGAGTAAAAGTTGGGTAGGCGCTGTGGGCGATGGTAACTCTTGTACCACCTCTGTATGCTGAAAGACATACAGAGCCCCGAGTGCAATGATGCGTCAAGTTAGCATGCTAACTGAGCATCTTGATGCGTCAAGCTAGTTGAAGCTGAGCACGATTTGGTATGCCATAGATTGACTGCTTTAACAGGTTGTGTCATGCAGCATTTGAGAAGTGCATGTGCATTATTAATTTCTTATATGAAATTTTTGCACATGCAGCTTTGCACATATTTGTGTATAAGTATGTATGCATGTGCTTTATATTTGGTTTGGTACCAGTTGATTGGGGCTATAGCATACCTTTAGGCACTAGGTGGTATTAGTCGCCTAAACAACGTAGATCATGGATCCACAGTCTTGCCCCTAAATTTCATTTGGCAACATTCTGCCATCTTGGATTTTAGTTTTTTTGGGTTTTTTGCGGTTTGCAAGCTTATTTTGCATTTTTCGTAAAAAATGGTTAGATACAGAGAAAATTAAATTTTTTTCGCCATATTGGGTCCGCCATTTTGAATTTTTCCAACTTGACCTCAGATTCGTAATAAGCGGCCCAGTACCCCCAGAGGAAAACTTTTAAAGCGAATCGGATCGACTTTATTATTTTGGCTGCCATATTATATTCGCCGTTATGAATTTTTAAAATCATGCTCGTATTCAGGCTCGTAATTAGCAACCTCAAAAACATAAGAACCTGCTGTTACTGTTTATTTTTTAGTGTTGGGTTCTCCGGTGGCACAAAAGTTGTAGAGCAAAATATAGTTTACGGTTAGTTTAGACGCCATATTTGAGATGCCATGTTGAATTTTTGACAAGACCACTCTGCTTTTAATGGAGGGCATCTATGTGATCATTTTAAGACCTTAATCTTTGTAATCCGCCTTATAAAGCTTTGATCATCGTAGTGCACCGGTTGACGTTATATGAAAATGAATTCTACGCCGCTTACCTTATATCGCTATGTTTGGCACGTTCCCGGTCGTGATCTAAAGCGTAAGTTACCCAAGACTTACGACAAAATTTAACTCAACTTAGACCATTTTACCATACCAGCAATACGTGTTTCTGGTTAGCCAAAACTCAACTTACCTTAGAAAACTTAGAGAGCTGTAGGATTTAGATTCCTAAGTTAAGTTTTTACGGAAATTGAGAGCGGCGAGAGAATCAGGCTTGCCATATTTTTGTCTTTGTTTAAAAATAAATGAACGCAAGAATTTTTTTTTGCGTGAATTTTTTTTTGATGTGGCAATAGATGCGGCGAAATGTCAATCAGCTGAACAAGAAAATACAAAAACAAAATATTTTCGCTTCTGGCTTAAGTTGACGTGTTGAGTAATCACGACTTCTTAAGGTAAATAAAATTAAGTCTAAGTCTTGGCTAACTAAAGCTTAAGCGTCGTACAAAAAAAATGTACGTATAAAAGTTGTGGAAAATGAAATTCCCTACAACTTTGGGATTTCAATATGCTATATATTTGCAACAGAAATTGTCGAAAAATGACGAAAAGCGTGACAATGTAAAATTTTTTCGCAGTTTTTGCTAATTATTTATAATAAAAAGTGTTTTTTTGTAAAAACTTTTCATAAAACAAATGTGGGAAATTAAATTCTCTACAAATTTGTATTTAACCATTTTTTACAAAAAATGCAAACTAAGCTTGCAAATCGCAAACAACCCAAAAAAAACTAAAATCCAAGATGGCGGAATGTTGCCAAATGAAATTTAGGGACAAGATCCAAGTGGATCCATGATCTACGTGTTAAATAGAAGTAAACTGCCTCCAAAAATCGCCGTTATACATTTTTTTTTTTTTAAAAAGTCTAATTTTACTGGGCTACAGTTGACATGCACTTGCTCATATGTATAAATAGACAATGTAACCTTTGTAAAGTTTACAGCAATTCTATAAATAAAGAAAAATTTGATTAATTCGAAAATATCATGTTTTTCGCGGGCTCGTGGAAGTATTATGTTTAGATCTGGATATCCAGGTAAGTATCATTATTTGATTTGGTGATATGTATAATAATAATAATAATAAATTGGCGCTTACACAATATGTTAGTGTTTGGGCGTGCGCCTTGATGTTGTCACACAAAGAGGAGGAGTTTTACGCCGACTCCGAACGGAAATTGCCGAGGGGCGACCGAAATAAACTTTTTTCCATAATTTTTATTGAGATGTTTCTCGGACCAGAGCTTGAACCCAGGCCCCACGGAGTGGTAGAGCGCACTTCTAACCACTACACCACAGCGGTGATATGTATGTGGAAATGACATTTTTTGATTCTAATGTTATTCTTATTAAAGCTCAGTCTTATCCGCTTTGATTAATTTTCTATTCTTCATCACTCGACTTGTAGATAAACATTTTAAAGAAAATTTTACTAGAGAAAATCTGTTTTTGTTTATGCCTTAAATTCGGAAACCGGACAAACGAGAGCTTAGTTATTCAAGATTTCATGACGAATATGTTCATATTTCTTCTGTAACTCGATGGAAATATCATAGTTTGATCCGGAAAAAAAGTTGTATAATATTTTAAAAATATGTACATGTACGTGATAGGTGTTTTCCACCTCTTCTTGGAGTTAATATTAAAAGGAAGAACTAAAACGTTTCCAAAAATGGAAATATCATCTTTTTATTAGCTACTGCTCAATTGTAAATGCCAAGTGGAGCCAATTCCTTCTCCATCTGGTCTTTTCATCACAGAGGACTCCCTCTTCCTCAGTTTCCACCGGCGAGTTCCGAGATGTATAATTTCAGGGCTGAGACGTTTGTTAATTTTTGCAAATAAAGTCGTAGTCAATCATATTTGACATTTATGAACAAGACAGCTGCAGTATAAAAACAGACGTCCATCACTCAAAACCATTTCCATCGCTCAAAATCATCGTTTTTATTTAGTAAAAAAGTGATTCAAAAACTAATTGGGTGATTAACTTTGCGCCACCTTGCACATACAGAGGCGAAAATATAAATAAAGAATAGACATTTTAGCACTAGTTAGCTATTCCCCTTTCGTTTATTTAATGTTTTTAAAATTTTTATTAAATTGGTGCTCGTTATGTAACAAAAACCATTTAAGTCAAAGGGTGTTGCTCATTTTCATCATACAAAAAATTTAGGAACATATTTGTATGATACTTTGTATGGAAGAAAATGCGTGAAAAAAATTGCCAAAAATCAACGGTAAGTCCTACCAACTTCAAACTTGCACTTTATTGTACTAAAATTTAATGGGGTACGAAACTGTATACTCAAACGAATTCTAAAAATTCTGATTAAAAAGTTTAAAATTTTTATGAAAATTTGTTAAAATTCACCATGTTCTACAAGGTTTGGAATTTTGATTTACATGGTTTGTTTTAGATAGTAAGATATATTTTCATAAAAAAAATAAAAAACATTTTTTGAAAAAAGAAAAATAGCGAAAACTCGCTAAAATGTTTATTCCATAATCACATTTTCGCCACCGTAAGGTTATAACACCAGAGAGCCATAATGTCATAAGTTTTATATCAAAATAATTTTAACCGTCATAAATTGTATGAAAAGTTTATTCTTTACGAGTGGAATCAATATTTTGAAAGTGTGCTATATTTCTGCCCATGGCTGTATGAAAATATTCGCCGGCCATGTGAATGCGGCTTTGCAGGAGCATAAGCTTTCAGTTTCAAGAGAATAACCGACGCGACAAGTGGTGAATTTTAATCGCATAGTCGTCTGTGGTGAAGTGCTGGTAGGACAGAAAAAAATTGCACCTTCAATTTCACGGATTGAAGTTTTTACTGAAAAAATTTATATACGTTAGCAGATTTTGAAATTAAAAATTGTTTAAAATTTTAAAACTGCGATTGGTATTTTATTATGATTTAATAAAATAGTGCAAGTGTATTTTTTATTTTAAAATAGGGTGTAAAGCATCCCAGGCAACAGCGGATAGTTATTTTTAGAGCGAAAATCTGTTGGAAATTATAAAAACGTGTACGTATAAGTTCGGATATGTTCGGCTCTCAATGTATATAGTCGCTAATTTTAACTATACGAAGTGAATGCGTTTGTCAGAGAAATATTCCCATGCATGTGCACATATTTACATACATACAAAAATACCTACTGTAGGAAAAGTTTGAAAGTGTGTCGAGCCGAAAAAATCATATGTAGTACATATGTTTTGGTTGTAACGATAAATATGGATGGCTTAACTAGCCAGATTATTTTTAAAAGGCTATGAGTAAATAAAATATATTATATACCAACAGTGCAGTGTTTATATGAAAAGTGGATCCTTCCAATATAAGTGAATAACCAAATTTGAAATTTTTGCTAACTATGTAGTTCCAACAAAATATTTTGGCTCAGAATAATACACATATTCATGTAGTTTTTTTTCTGGGATGACGCCCGTGAAGAGGAAACTCTCATGAGTACTACTGTATTAGCATAGTTCGGCTGCACAGTATGTGTTAAAAATAAAATTGTGAAAAAAGTGATTTTGGGATGGGAAAAGATTATAATTTGTGTAGATACTAGGTTTCAGTCGTATCTCCGGAAATCTTGCTGGTGTCAACAAATAGGCCTAGTTAAAAGGTGCGTCTAAAAACCCGATTTTCCGATAAAATGTTGGATACTCTGTTTTGGAATGGAATCTTTTTAAATATCCTCCATAGGGACCATGTCCCGAAAAAAACTGTCAAGTAGAAGTTTAAGTCTCCGTGAGCTCTTTGCAGCCAATTTTTTAAACTTGGAATGAGCTTGTGAGTCCATCTACTCTTTTCTGAATCGCCCCAGGGCTTTTGCTAGATTTGTATAGAGCGACATCCCTCTTGCTCTATGACTTGTTTTAGATTTGAACTAGTATTTCCCACAGATACACGCTTATACACTTTTGCTTCTTGTTTGCAAGGATATCTACTGGAATCAGTTCAGCAATTACGAAAGACGTTTTATCAGAATCGGCAAATAGTTCTTAGGTCACTTAGGCGATACACAGATGTGAGTATACTTGGATAATATTTTATGCTCATTGAACTGACCACTCTACTAAGCAACACCCTTCTACTATGTTTAGGACCGCTGATATTTGGCATCATTCTAGATAAGCTTACCTGTACATTCGATGCCTTCTTAACTGAATATTCCAGGTGGGTCTTAAAGTTTAAACTGCTATCAATCATTACCCCCAAATATTTTATTGTGGGCTTTGATGTTATAGTTTCGGACCCAACACTGGGTCTTATTATCTCTACGGCCTTTCTGCTACTTATCAATACCACCTCTGTTTTGTGATCAGCGAGTTCAAGATATCTTGGTGATATCCATACCTTCCCTCTCTCAATAGCCTCGCTGGCTTTATTTTCAATATCATGTATGTAGGTATGTATGTATATGCTTCGCTACTATCACTACGGCGACATAGTCTTCGAATCCTACTATTTTTGTCCGAGGAGGCATATCGATGTTTAGAACCTCGTCATACATCAAGTTCTACAAGAGAGGACTGAGAACGGATCATTGGTGTACCGCTGATACACTGTACGCCTCTATTCTTTTATCACTTCAGTACTTCAGCCTTCGTTCAGAGAGATAACACCTAATGATTCTAATGAAGTAATTCGGGGCCTCAATTTTTGTAACGGTTTCATTATGCGGTGCCAGCTCGCAGTGTTAAATGCAAACTATTCCATTTTCCCTCCGCGCCACCGTTTCCCTTCGATGGCTTCCTTTTATGTACAGTGGCGGACGAAAGTCTACATACAGAGAATTTTTTACAATGTATGCAAAGTTTTTTGTTTTAATTTCTTTTAAATAATTTTTTATAAAAATTTAGTTCATACTACAACAAAATACATACAAATAAAATCTCTAACATTTTTGCTAAACTCAGGAAAATTCAATAAATTTTCTTAAAATTTTTCAACTTTATAATCAGATTTTTTAGAAAAATTTTGATTATGCAGATTTGTAGCTTATTAAATTTTAGTTTAGCAAAGTGTAAGTCTGAAGTTTCTAAAAAAGTCTTATTTTTCATATTTTTTTTTGCTGACAAAAAAATTGCAAAAATCAACGGAGTTTTGTAGCCACTTGAAACTTGCACTGTGTTGTATTAAAATTGAATGGGCTATAAAACTGCAAACACAAAATTTTTCTAAAAAATCTGATTAGAAAGTTAAAAAATTTTATGAAAATTTAATGAATTTTCCTGATTTTTGCAAAAAGTTTAGAGATTCTAAATGGGCATTTTGTTGTAGTATGAACTAAATTTTTATAAAAAATTAGTTAAAAGAAATTAAAATAAATAAAAACTTTGCATACATTATGAAAAATTCTCAGTATGTAGACTTTCGTCCGCCACTGTATGTATGTATGTATCACCAAAACTAAGATTTCATAAAGAGTCAAATGTTCACAATAATGCAATATCAAGAGACATTTTCAACACACTCTAACCTAGGGTAAATGTGGTTGAACAAGATTATTTGGTATAAATATTTATATGTATGTACATATGTATGTATGTATCCAATCTTGAAGAAAGTGTAGCATTTTCCATTGCACTGGAATGCAAACGAAGAGCCGCGATTTTATCTTTAATGCTATTGAATACGATATTGTGACAAAAAAAAGTGTTTTAACTAAGGAACCAAAAATAATTCCATTGTATTTCTGTGTTTCGATTTTTCTTGGGATACAAAACGTCAAGCGATACATTCAAATAACATCTTTATTTCAGTGAGTAAGTTTCACCAGAAGAATTTTAAAAATATTTTTTTAAAAACTTAGTAGATAAATGTTTTGATTAACTTGTGAAACTGTTTATGTTTACAGCAAAAAGTGAAATTCCAAATAAACATTCGCGATAGATCCAATATCTTTATAACTGGTTAAAAATATTACCATGTCCAGGGCGTCCGATATCTAAATTATGATTACAAAAAACGCATTTTTAAGAAGGATTTTAAACGATTAGAATGCTGAACATTTGTATTGAAAACACATACATATAAATAAATAACATTGGGTTTTGTGCGCTTTCAATTTGAATCTAATGAACATTTATTAAGAAATTTGCTGTGCAATATTTTGAGTGTCATTTTTATTTCTGAGACCACAGATATACATGTGTAAAAAATAACTAATTTAATACATACACTCCGTTGCAAAACTATAAATCCAATACAAATATTTCTTTAGCAGGCGTAAAAAAATAAATATGTGAATAAATTCGTCTATGGGTTTTGCATAGTGGAAACTCCCTTTGGGTGGGGTGATTTATTTTTTTTTATCCCTTACAAAATTTTCAAGAAGTAAAATAACCTAAAAAGTACTTGTTGCAAAACTATAAATCCAAATATAATCCTTGTACGAATGAATAAAACCTGAAAACATTGTATAAATCTAATATTTTATTTTTGCTCCATTAACTTTAATCAACTCAAATATACGCTTACTCATACCTAAACGCAATATTTTTAGCAAATTAGAGTCCATGTTATTCCACTCTTGCAGAATTGTCAATTATAGTGAACGTGAAGTTTTCAAATTGGCAATTTTCAGCATAGACTCTCCTTGCCAGTATTCCCCAAACATTTTCGATTGGGTTAAGATCAGGAGAGCATGCTGGCCACCATAAGGTTTGAATATTATTGCTCTCTAACCAATGTTTCGTCTCTTTGCTCGTATGGATTGCAGCGATGTCTTGTTGAAAAGTCCAATTTCTTCAATTTTGGTCAATGAAAGGCTTGAGACTACTCAGCAAAATGGCAACATAATCTGAACCCTTCATTTTGTTGGAGCAGAATTGAAAGCACCATCGTGAAAATATTCGACGCTCTTTGCGTAAGTCATGCCAATATCCACTCAATCCGTCTGGGCCATCAAGGTTGAACTTTTTTTTGTCTGTAAAGATAACCTAAGACGAATTTTCTATTGTACTTTTTAAATTTGTAGCCAGTGCGGGTCAAGGCCCTCCAAATTGTCTGCCGACTTACGGGAACTGAACATTTTGTTGCCAACTTCTGGCAACTAATAGTGGAATTACTAACTGCACGTGCAACTATTCTTTCATAGCGACTGGTCAGATTTTTTTCCGCCCGCCTGTCTTTTTGATCCCGTATTCATCTTTTTTTCGTAAAAAACAAGAAACTAGCCTGTGCGATCTTCCAATCATCGAAGCAATATCGCGTACACTGAAACCTTGCTCATCTAGAGCAGTAATTCGACCCTTTTCAAATTCGTTTAATGGTTTACCGCGAGGCATATCGTCGAGAATATTTATTAGCTAGCTGTAAAAATTAAGAAATGGCATCTATCGCACAACTACTGCAACAAACGGACTTAAGTGTTTTGGATTTATAGTTTTGCAAAAAGTACTTATGAGGTTATTTTACTTCTTGCAAATTTTGTAAGGGGTAAACAAAAAATAAATCACCCCATCTTAAGGGAGCTCCCACTATGCAAAATAGGGATGGGTAGTGGGGGTTGAGATTCGATTTTTTCCGAATTTCGAACATTGCCCAACCATTCGATTCGAAATTGGGTGGTGCAAATTCGATTTAATTCGAATTTTTTCGAATTTTCAACAATTTTTACTGAAAATTTAAAAATTTGTTTGAAAGCATGATATCTCAAATAGAAAGAGATTCAATTGAACTTACATTAATCGGGCCTATTCCCGTTGGCGTTGTCGTTTTAAAACGAAATAAAAACGACAATTTGGCATCACTGTTGGCGTTATCAAAGTTTATCGTAAATAAATCGGTATTCTCCATTTTAAAACGAAGATAGTAACGACATAGAAACATTCGTCAACTGTCGTCCGCATTTTTAAGAACGAAAGCGAAAGGATTGCGATTTTAATAAAGTGCAGCAGTTTGAGATTATAGTTCGAAATGGAAAAGAATCCCGCGTACGCCAAAGGTTTTAGGAAGGGCATAAAACCTCTAAACTTCGACAGTTTTTGGAACGTGGTTGCGAAAAACTAAATCCTTTTGGACCTCCAATTCGTCATGGAGACGGTTGGCACAAAGGAAGCAAAATTAAGTTAGTAGTAAATAAGGAAGGACTTGAAATTCAAAGTTAAGAAAAAACTGGTCAATAAGAAAGCCGAAGCGAGAGCAACAGGAGGAGGAGCCAATAAACAAATTCAACTTTCACCACTGGAAGAAGCGGTGGCAAATTTGTTGCAGTTTGAGCAAAAACTTTACTCGGCCAAATTAAGGATACGTGTCCAGAGCCTGGATGTCTGGTGACTACGCATCTTATACTCATTTTATGATCACAGATCTAAGTACAAACAAGTAAAGAAGGCTAAGTTCGGGTGAAACCGAACATTAAATACCCGGCGCACGTATGAAACATCGTTTTTTCACGATGCTGAAACCTACTGTTACGTGGCAAACAGGGGTGGTTTTTTTCCCATTTCAAACATTTTCGACAATATTCTGAGTTAAACTTAGAGAAATACTTTAGCAGTGTTTGGTAGAAATCTATAAAGCGGTTACCGAGACAAACTTAATTAGTCATAAGTGGGCGGTGCCACGCCCATTTTCACAAACAATTTTTATAATCGTACTTCTTGCTAAGGAGTTATTGCAAACATAAATTTTGAGTAAATTAGCTTCAGTAGTTACCGGTTTATAACAGATTTCCTATTTCCGTAAATTGCCGTTATATGGAAAGTGGGCGTGGTTATTCACTGTTTTAATAAATTTTCGACAGTTTTGCATGATGGACCAAGATTAACACTT
>JAPVRG010078463.1:574-11854 GCA_029783565.1 Rhagoletis cerasi
AGTACGATAGGAGCTATATCTACTCATCGAAGCTGTGGAAAGTGCTTTTTTGAATGTTATGTCGTCCAATTTCTGGGTCCTTGGGAAATCCTATTGAGGGTTATTTACGCCGTTCAAAATCTCCTTCGAGAGAGACTCTAGCACAGTTTCATAAAGATTGCCAACTGCCGCTAACTAACGTCCCTCATGGAACGTCCGTACCGTAGGAAATGTCTATATGGTCGTACAAAAACACAGATACATATGAATGTATGTAACTAAGAGTTTCCAAAAAAATTAGGTTTGTGAAATACATACATTCATAATAAAATTTTTCTGATGGAACCAATGATGTTTAAAATGACACTTTTACAAGTTTCATTGGCACATGTGTTTAAAGATATCGCAACACTTTGTTTTCATAAAAAAAAATCTTTGAAGAAAGCACACAAGGTAGAACTTAGAAAGCTGTCACATTCAGTTAGGCACACTAACTACTTATACTCGTATAATAAATAACTATTCACGGTAAAAGAGTTGCCACAACAACTTTTTACAATTTCTTTACTTATACATATAATTCACATATTTCATAATCTGTTATTTAAATTCAATATGATACCGCCAAATTAGCACCCGTTTCGTCTGAACTCATATTTCTATAACTACAAGTTTTGCGAAAATAAAATAAAATGACATATTTTTTTTGTATTAATTTTATACAACTACATATAACTATGAATGTAGCGAGTTCTGAATTTTTTTCCGACTTGTAGCAAATGCTTCACTGCATTCTCAGCTTTTCGCCTCTACTTTTCGCCTTCTTAAACTTTCCGTCTGTCCTTACACTACTTTCCTATTTTTCTTGCATATTGATTCCTTAATTTAATCAAGCTGAACTATTCCAAATTATAATCTTCTCGCTATCGCTCAATCTCTCGAACCAAGTGCTGTTAGACTTTAATACTTTTAGCAACTATAAAAAGAGAAAAAAAAAAATTTAATCTCCTTCATGTTTGGTTTGGAAACAACGATTACAGCAATCTGCTCATTTTTCCTAAACTTTTTCGCACTTATTACTAGTAGCTGTTCTCACCGTTTTTCTTCATCCTCTTGCTTCTTGTTAATACAGCTATCTATCACAATCTTTATCTCTCTGTCTCTGTATTACTTCGCATTTAATAACTTGCCTTAACTTTGATTGAATCGATTATGTATAATATTTGTATATTTAATAAATAATACTCATACTTACTTATGCTTTTATTTGGAAAAATTCATTTATAATTACCACCACTACCACAACATATATACGTACAAAGAAAAAATGTAGTTAACTGCAGTTAGCATAAAAGCCAAAAACAATAACCAATGAACCCAACTTCAAAACAGCAAATGCAACTGTTGCAAGCACTCCCGGCGGCGACGCATCTGCATCAGTTGCACCAGACAACACCACAGCCGCTATCAGCAGCGTCCGCTTACCAAACATACCCGGCCAGCATCCTGCAGCAGCACACAGTGCAACACGCCCAGCAACAACAGCAACAATTCCAGCTGCAACACCAATATCACTTACAACAGCAGCAACACCAGCAGCAACAACTACAAATGTTGCAGACCTACATGCAATTGCAAGCGAATAACCTGGCCACCGCTACCGGCACACCCACCAAGTATCAAGCTGCTGCCGCTGCAGCAGCAGCCGCCGCCGCTATCCAACAGCAGCAACAGCTGCAACAGCAAATTGCATCGCCTCCGCCACCGCCGCCACAACAGCAGTACTTTGCCGCCGCCACTGCAGCAGCCGCGCCGCCACACCAGCTTACCATCATACCGGCGGCGGCCTGCAACGGCGCTGCTGCGGTCGCTGCCGCCATGTTCGCGACGGCTACTGCCGCAGCTGCGGCGAATGCCAACAATGTCGGATCAGTTGCAGCCACGCCAGCATCCGCAACACCATCCAACAATGTAAATAATAACATGCTTAATCTATCTGCAACAACTAGTTCTCGTACTGCAGCCAAAACTGCAATTGCTGTCGGCACCGGCATCGGTGCCATCAAACGCAAAGGCGGTTACGGCGTAGGGCTGCTGGCCGTGCCGCACTATGCGCCCACCACATATGTGAAACGTAGCAGCAGTGCTAGCAGCGTACACAACGTCGCACTCCTCCAACACTATGGCGGTACTGGCCGTCGTGGCGCGGCGAGTGCGGTGGCAGCCGCTTGGAACTGTCGCGGTGATGACGAGATGCGTTGTGTCGCGGCAGCTGAAACGGTGCTGTACACAGCGAGCGCCGACGAGCCAGCGGAAATGGATTTGGAGGAGGCGGAGTTGATGGACGAGAAAGGGACTGCTGCGTGCGTTAACGCTGCATCCTGCGTCGGGGGCAACGTGTCGACTGGCAGCAGCTGCAGTTCGGCGTCTTCTGATTGTTCTTCTATGCCATCGCCATCCTCTACTACTATTACTACTACTGCTACTACTACACTCCACTATTCTTCTCCTAAAAAGGTTTGTGTCCGACACTCTAGACTGCTTGCTCCCTTACGATCTATATTTCTCTCTTCATTTCATTGCATGCAAACTGACTGCTTGCACGACCTTCATCTGTTATACTCTGATCCTTTTGTTGTTTTCCTGGCAGGTCGTTTCGTGTAGTTCGTTTTATGTTGTTTTTCATAACTTTCTGCTTCACTTGTACATACTAACAACTTCCCAAGTAATTAGTTGCTTGATTGTCGCAAGTGCTAACGGCTTACCTATCTAATATGCTTTCAAATACACACATTTATTAAAACATGATAGCCGCCTAAGTTATAATTAAAGCACTCTTCACAAATTAAACACATTCTTATTTTTATAAATGTTTGTGGTAGATTTAGAGTGTTCGCTAAATATAGAGCGATCACTAGCAGTCATACATACTTTGGATGTTGTGAGCGTCAAAATAAATTCACTTATAGTAAGACTATATATGTAAACAATTAAGGCCAGTATGCAGCTCTTAAGAAAACGGTCAAGAAAAAATTGTCATTATTCCGTGTGTGTTTCCAAGGAATTTTGACATCTGATGCTTCACGAGCCTATTGCCTCACTCTCCTCAAGGAATAATGGAACGGGCATATATTTCTGTTGCAAGCATGGGTTGTCTTGTGCTCTTTTTTCACAAAAAACTTCAGTAAACCGTAGTACAAAGCGTAGCAAATTTCTTTAGAACTGCGTACTGCCTCAAGAACATTTTACACAAGAACATTTCTTAGCAATTTCTTGTACCTCATTTTATATGGAGTTTTTGCTTTTCTTGCGAGCTGCATACTGGCCTTTGAGGCTGTTTTTGAATCGCGAGCTAACTCTCATTCGGCAGTTAACTATCGGAATACACATTTGTATAAGAAAAATCGACAGTCGATAGACGACTGTGAAAAAAGCCGTCAGTGTGGAAGTGACCCTTAAACAGGATCGTATTTTCAAGTAAAGCTTGTAACTATGAATAATAGATTGCCGATTACACAATATGTCAGTGTTTTGCCAAGCTTCTCTTCCGATTTGTGGCGCGCGCCTTGATGTTGTCACATAACCGAACCGCGATTGTATTTTTATGAAAAGCGGTTTTTCATGGTAGAAATATTTAATAATTAAAGGAAAAAACTTATTTTGTTTGTTTTGGTTGTCGGAAACTGGGTTCGAACCCAGGCCCTGTGGATTGGTAGTGCGCACTGCTACACACTACACCACACAAATGCTCAAGGTTTTTGTACCCGAGCGCACTTGTGTACAAAGGTCTGTCTGTCCGTCCGTCCGCCCTTCTGTGCACACGATATCTCGCGTAAAAATTGAGATATCTCAACGAAACTTGGTACGCGTATTTCTGTTGGAATAAGAAATGGGCGAAATGGGACAATAACCACGCCTACTTACCATGTAACGGTGGTTGTACGAAATACAAAAACTAGGATGTTTTAGTAACTAATGAAGCTTATTCACTCAAAATTTATATTTACAATAAGAATATATACATTTTCGGAAAATAGGCATAGCCTACTTATGAACGCAAATATGTATGTCTCGGTAACCGCTTTATCAATTTCTACCAAACTTGGCACAGTTGTTGAACTTGGTCCATGATTGCAAATGTTTGAAATCGGATAATAACCACGCCCACTTCCTATATAACGGTAATTTACAGAAGTACCATATTACATGGCAGTTGAGAAGTGCTTGGCACCGCACTTCTCAACTGCCATGTAATAAAACTTTATTAAGTTAAAATGTTATGGAAGTTCAAAGTATGCTCGACCTAGTTTGATGCATCCTCCGGAAAATGCTTCCGGAGTTTTCTGTGGGCTCTGTATGGCTTACAACCTTGCAGGGGTGGTAATAGTTGATTACCATTGGCCACAGTGCCTAGCCACTACTTTTTGGTCCAATAAATATTTTTTTTTACATTACATGCATGCAAACATACTGGTCTCCCCTCTTACTGAGTTATTCAACGCCCACTTATCATATACCGATAAATTTCAGTAATTCGAAAATTTCGATAATTCGAAATTCAAAAAACGCTAATTTACTCAAAGTTGATACTCACAAGAATCTTTTAAAAATAAATAAGATTTTTATGGATTTTTGGAAAATGGGCGGCGTGACACGCCCTCTTTTGGCTACCTAAGTTTATATCGGCAACCGCTTTATTGATTTCTACCAAACACAGATAAATTATTTCTTTAAGTCTAACTGAACATATTATCGAAAATGTTTGCAATAGGAAAAACCCACTCCTGTTTACCACGTAACTGTAGGTTTCAGAATCGTGAAAGAACTATGTTTAATTTTTGCGCCGGTATTTAATGTTCGGTTTCGCCCGAACTGAGACTTTTTTACCTGTTTGAATTAATATCCTTCGAGTGCCTGATTATCGTAACTAATACGAATTCACGGAACTATTTATTTGCTACTATAAAAAGTTAAATAAAATAGCTCATACAAGTGCGCACACGTATATACATATGTATTTTAATAAATAAAAGTTGATATCTACACGTAAATATAAGAATTCATTTCTCTATAACGTGATCGCCTGTGAAAGGACAATAACTGTAAACAAAAATATTTATTCAAACTTGTACGGGTTTTTTAATATGTGTGTGCGAGTTGTATGTGCATACGTGAGGAACTGGTAGGGAGTGTATTGTCCTTTCCGGCGCTATTTGTTGTGGCATTGCTAAAGTAAATATTGATTGAACTTTTTGAACTATTTGCAAAGCGTTACTTACCACGTTGCATTGTCAATCCTTTGCACACTTGCGCAGTGAACCTTTGATTTGTACAAATTCTATTTACTTTGTCATAAATTAAAAGCCATGCATTTCAAAATTAATTACCAAATGTTATTAACAGTGATGTGTTTTAATTTGCACACAATGCAAAAATAATATTATCAATGTCAGGTGATAGTGTGAAATTGTCCTGCAAACATCAGCAAAAATATGCTATTGATAAGCAAAAGTGTTTATTTGCATTAATACGCACACACTTGCAATCCACTGCTATTGAACGTACTGTGGTTCGATTTTATTTATTTAGTTATTTCCTTTTTATATTTGGTTTTTTGAATCATTGCTTTCATGTGCCAGCGACCCAGCCAATTAAGTCGACCAGTCGCTGTTAATGTTATAGAATGAAGACATTAATTTCTCTAATTCCTTGTTCATACACCCACCAAAAGAGCGTATTTGTATTTTGCATAGTCAAATGGCTTTATTTACTACATACACTGATATCTATTATATATATGTACATAAGACCGTATCGAAAAAAAAAGTTCGCCGGACACCCCCCTCATATGAAGTGTTTTTGAAAAGCATTTAAAAAAATAATAAAAGTTTTTTTTTGGACAACCCTAGCGGTCGCCCAATTACATTTTCCTTCAGATCTTCGGCATTTATAGTCGGATTTTAAAGTGTGATACACCAATTTTTTTGCCTCAAGGAGGGGGGGTTTCCTACGTAAGTTCATTGACCTCAGATAATCCATAAAAAACAAACAAAAAACAACAAAAAAGTAGGTTTTTTTCGTATGGTTTTCCAACACAAATAAAATGTGTTTTATTTCGGCAAAAGATTGATGATTTTTGACGGTGTTTAGTTTACTGTCATTACGGCGGTATATTAGGGTGATAGCAACCGAGATCTGGTGGGTAAGTACCATAATGGAGCACATGAGATCAATGAACTTCCGTTGGAAAAACCCCCTCCTCGAGCCAAAAAAAAATGGTGTATCAAACTTTAAAATCCGACTATAAATGCCGAAGATATGAAGAAAAATGTAATTGGGCGACCGCTAGGGTTGTCCAAAAAAAAACTTTTATTATTTTTTTAAATGCTTTTCAAAAACACTTCATATGAGGGGGTGTCCGGCGAACTTTTTTTATTTCGCCTGTAAGGCGAGACGCTCTAATGTACATACATATGTATGTATGGGAGTGTGTTTGCCTAACTCCTTGCATGGATGGAATTGTTTTCAAAATGCATTTGAAACTAAATAATCAACGCCTTTAACATTCAGCGTGGTGTTTTCAAAACAATCAGCACCACGGACAGACGTTGAAAACTGTAATTTTATACATACATAAATGTGCAATAAGCAAATAGTGTCTCCTGTCATGGCCAGCTTACTAACCGGGCAGCTATAACGTTATTGAGGCCATATCGACTGATATACTGCATGAAAGCAGCCACAATCATTGTGCGTCATTATCATTGTGGGTATATAAGTATTCTGCGTGTGTGTGGTTTACCACTTGCACACCCTACAGGAAATTGAGCTTGTTTGTAGATAACTTTTAAGTAACCAGCAGTCTACTAGTTGTAATTTTCTATTACTTATTTCCTTCGGCCGTAGTTAACTACTTTTGAAAGGCCATGGCAGCTAAAAAGTGAGAACTGCTTTGATCTGGATTAAGTGTCAACTAACTTGTGACTAATTACTTTTGTACATAAAATATCAAGAAAAAATTAACATGATTTTTCAATTTTTTTACATGTTTTTTTTATTTACTTCATTTAACGTAACATATTTGTTTGCTTTTTTACATAGCTTGATGAAATAGGTGGTGCCATATTCGAATACCGTCAGACATAAAATCAAAATGATAATATAAAATTATTTGGCCTGAAGTGCATCTGTGAAGTGCAGAAAAAAGTGTATCCAGAGTAATTTTTGTATGGGGATATTTCAATAGAAACTTGATTAAAGAAAACAAACTTCCGATTTCGTCTGCATGACTCCTGCATGACTTAACAATTCATTAAGTTGATTTTGTCATAGCCAATGAAAAGTGAGGTATTTATCGAAGTCCCGCAAAAAAGCTAGCTAAAAGTTGGTTATATTTATCAATTGATAATTTTTTACTGCAGGGCAGTTAAGCGAGTGAACACACCTGCAAACACACACACGTAGTATGCTCGTTGAAAAAAGACAGTTCAATTCACTCAATCCGCCAACACGTTGGCAGACAGCCATCTTCTTTTAACATGTATAGCATGTGTTTGTATGTATTTGTTAGTATGTAATACACTTGTAAAGGCGGTCTGTGTTGGCTTTTGTGGTTTCGGATAGGAATTGACTCCATTAAATATTGCCACACAAATGTGCGTTTACGTATATGTGTTTGTACATAGTATGTGAGTTTTCGTCGGTTTGCTCCCATAAAAACCAGCCGTACAGGCGGTCAATATTTTGACCATATTCTGTGTTTGTTGGTAAAACAAAGCGATTGCAAACGTGGGAGTAACTGCACGCTAATATCTTCTTTACTTACTTAAATGCGGCATTTGATTATTTAAGTTAGTTTTCAATCACTGACTAGTTAAGCATTAGTTTTTAAGATTTTGTTAAATAATGAACAAAATTTGATCTACGAGTATTTGGCGATAGATAATAAATTATTAGCCCGTAGATCAAAATCAGGTTACTCTTTAAATAACCAGCTTCCCACAGCTCAAAGCCAAATCAACTCTTTTTGAACCACAAACCGTGATTTGATTGATGACCACGATCCCGCAAGCTTGCGGGATTGCGATTTTTATGCGGGATTGGATTCCCTAATTTTAACACTTTTTATTTGAAATTGAAATTATTCTTATGTGCCAACTCTAAAAGTGTTCGACATTTTCAACGGATGACAAATGTAAACAAAAATAAAAAATTTTGTAAAATCAAAAATTTTAAGAAAAGAAGCGGCTTATGCTAACAGTTTTAAAAATAATCGATTTGCGCAAATTTTTCTGACTATAAAAAGCGCTTTCGTGGCTTATACAACCAATAGCGTTTATTTAAATCACGTTCAAAAACTCGAGACGAGCAAGAAGTGTACAGTGGTTTATTGTGATAAGAAAATTGTTGATAATTGTTATAAATATTTAGTAAAACTTGTTTAAAGGAGAGCTAAGAACCTTCTTTCTTAAGTAAAAATTTATAGTCGCAAAAGCCTTGAACAAATTGTGTTTGTATCTTTCTGTAAATGTTCTTGTATATTAAATAAATGGAAATCTCTAATTGTGACTCGGTTCGTACGGAAGTTAAGTTTTATAAAAAGCTTGATTCTACGGAATGGGAGTACGCTCCTCTACCTAGTCGGTAAACTATATATGTATAGTACAAGTGTATATTCTTAATTGTATGGTTTTTTGTATGTAGGTTAAATTATGCATTGTGTTTCATTCATTTGTGTATCGTTAGTATGGAATGGGTGTATAACATTTCTAGAGTTTTTCCAATTTTTCGGTCGGCCACCCTCAAATAAAACCGACATTGTTATGGAATATGTATGCTACCATATTCCGCTTACAAAACTGAATACTTACGTATAATTTCCACCTGTTTTAATGATATTTTTAAAAACGTTATCTATTGAAACATAATTTTACCAACCATTTCAGGAAAAATTCAAATTTATAAGTGGCCTTTTTTGTTTTTTTTTAATCTTTATAATTTATTTCCGGTAAATAAAAATAACAGCACATAATATTGAATTTCAACTTAAATTTTGCAGATGTACATACATCAGTAAATTCTTTAATCGACGTATCGGGTTTGCCAATGAACACTTACTACGTACCATGAAATACTTTGGTATAAATTGAAGAATCACATCAGCATATACATATGTACATTAGAGCGTCTCGCCTTACAGGCGAAATAAAAAAAGCTCACCGTACACCCCCTCATATGAAGTATCCTTAAAAACCATTTGAAAAAATAAAAAAAATTTTTTTTGGACGACCCTAGTAGTCGCCCAATTACATTTTTCTTCAAATCTTTGGCATTTATAGTCGGATTTTAAGGTGTGGTACACCAATGTTTTTGTCTCGAGGAAGAAGGTTTTCTTACGGATATTCATTGACCTCAAGTGCTCCATTGTGGTACTTACCCACCAGATCTCAGTTGATACCACCCTAACGTACCGCCCTAATGACAGTAAATTAAACACCGTCAAAATCATTAATCTTTTGCGAAAAAAGTATTTCGATTAGTTCAGTAGGAAAACCATACGGAAAAACCAACTTTTTTGTTTTTGGTTTTTTTTTTTATGGAGCACCTGAGGTCAATGAAGTTCCATAGGAAACCCCCCTCATTGAGACAAAAACATTGGTGTATCACACATTAAAATCCGACTATAAATGCCGAAGATACGAAGAAATATGAAATTGGGAGACAACTAGGGTTGTCCAAAAAAAAAAAATTTATTATTTTTTCAAATGCTTTTCAAAAACACTTCATATGAGGGGGTGTACGGCGCACTTTTTTTGATACGGTCTAATGTACATTAGGGTGGTCCAAAAATGTATGGGAGAAAAGTAAACTAAGAAATTTAATGCTCTCACCCACTAGCATTGTTCTATACCGAAAAAATTATACCCCTGTTTTTTTAGTTTAAAATCAAAATATATTTCGAGGTCGCTCAAAGCGCTCAAAGCGCTCAAACTTGCACATGTATTTTGTATGGGGAAAAAAGACTTTTCGTAGAAATGGCATAGAACCCATGAAAATCAAAATTTTTTCAATCTGAAACCCCTACATCTCTTCAAAAGACTTCAGAGAATAATGCCCAATTTTGATTTAAACATTGTTTGAATGTGGAAAATTTGTAAGAAATACTTTTTAACGCTTATTTTTGCATTTTTGATTTTTTTGGGAGACCCTTAAAAAATAATTAAATTAAAAAAAGTTTAAATAACAATTTGGCATTATTCTGAAATCTTCTGAAGAGAAGCAGAGTTTTTAGATTGAAAAATTTTGATTTTCATGGATTCTATACCATTTCTACGAAAAGTCTTATTTTCCCCATACAAAATGCATGGGAAACTTTGAGCGCTTTGAGCGACCTCTAAATATATTTTGATTTTAAAATAAAAAAACAGGGGTATCCTTTTTTCGGTATAGAAAAATCCTAGGGGTGAGCGAATTAAATTTCCCTCTTTACTTATGTTGGACCACCCTAATGTACATACTTGTAGATTTAATTAAAGTATACCTTCTATACTAGTCGAGGTTTTCGCAAGACACCTAGTGTATCTTTAAAACTAGTAGCGCTTTTTCAGTACGGAATTTGTTCAAGGAGAAAACAGGTACTGAACAAACAAAATAATAGTTTTAATTAATGTTTAATTTATTTCTTTCCAAGCTTTCAATGCGTCCCACTGTATATGGGGTGTCATTGATTGCGCCCTATGAAGTTTACAAATACTAAATATAATCAACATACTCAAGTATTCTGGAAAAGCGAAACGGTGTTTTATGTAGCAGAGCACTGTTGAGTAACATACCTCAGTAACTCAAATTTATTATGTTCTAATTTTTTGTTCCTAAGTACTTTAAAATGTACGTTCAGTTTTCACATGTGCATGTGCATTTGAAAAGTATTTCGACCGGTATATTTGCAGCACTTTAATTACAGAATCACAGCAGTATGTTAACAGTATGCTTAGCTCACCGGTTAGCGTTGGTGACTTTGCACATCGATGATGCGGGTTCGGTTCCTGCTAAAGTCTAGGAAAAGAAGTCTGATTAGGAGAAGTGGTGATCTCTGAAATATTAGCTCTAAATTCTACCGCTTAGTTTTTGTTACTTGTTTAATTTTTCCTAAAAACAAATCGCACTATAGAGCTTAATAGCCCGGTAGAAATAAATATTATTACTCCATAATAATAATAACACAAAAGCAAAAACTTCATTGAACTTAGGCTTAGAGCAATATATTGCAATTTTCCTTTTCAAATTCCAACTACCTTTAGA
>JAPVRG010078464.1:0-10341 GCA_029783565.1 Rhagoletis cerasi
CGAACCATTTTTTATAATGGTTTTCGGTTCGGTTTTGGCATTTGAAAATAAAAACGGTTCGGTTCGTGGTTCGGTTCATAGCGAGAAAAAAGCGGCGGTTCGGTTCAAAAACCGGTTCGGTTCAAAACCGGTTTGCAGCCCTGCTTACAAGTGAAGAATGTTCTTTTGCCTTGTTAATACGAGTATAACCTGTAATATCCTGTAAAAATGTATGAATATCCTGTCAAATGTTTGACAAGGCTTTCCTCAGATATTAAAAGTGACTTAAGTTAATAAAATAAACTTAAAAATTGGCAAAATATGCATTTAATTTAGTAATATTTTAAAGCGTTTTGGGTCAATAACTTCTACGCTTATTACCACTTTTTTTGTTGTTTTCGTCAGTGTAAGTTTAAAGCTTCATATACATATTTATTTTTATTCATAAAAAATAAAATATGTAACTTTAAAAAAGGTTTATGAATTGGAAAATGTATGAAAACGTCAATTTATAAGTCTTTTTAAATCTATTTTATTTTTTATGAATAAGGCCAATTGGGTTACCCCTGTAGTAATTGAAATATTGTAATCTCAGCTGTGAGGTGTTTCTGGAAAACATCTGATTCTTTTTCCACTTGTAAGTATGCACGATGGCCTAAATAGTTTTAAACTACATTTCATGAAATGGACAAACGCATGAACGTAGTAAATATTGCAAAATTTACTGATTTTAAAATTTTAGCAATGTTGTTGTTGTAGCGGCTACAATAACCTCGCCCAGATCGGTCGGTATCTCAGTCGTTGTCGTCAAGCTCAACTAACGGAAGACCCAAGAAGCAAGCTAAGAGATGTTTCGAGACGTGGGGTGTCTCTCCGCATGCCGGACACTCATTTGGCACATCTGCATCCAATCTGCTCAGGTATGAGTTTAACCTGCTGCAGTAGCTAGAGCAAAGTTGGGCTATTGTGGTCCTAGTCTCCCGAGGCAGACGAAGCTCCGCTCAGGGCCTGTGGATATGCTGACGTGTCCAGAGGTAAATCTATGAACTTCTGGACTTCGTCCGTCATTTCATAAAGATACCTTTTGACATGCTTTGGCGATGGCTCCTCTGCAATGAAGTCCCTGTTAGGGTGTCCACTTCTGTGGGTCTCTACGAAGAATTGCTTGCAGATCATTGTGTTTTGCTCCCTTATAAGGAGGATTTTCGCCCCATCGTTTAGGACTTGTTCTGGCAACATCAGAAGACATCCGGTCGCTGTCCAAAGTGCTGCGTTTTGTGTCGTCTGCGTATTACTAGTCCCCGGCGACCACACTGGTGCTGCATAGTTTAGAACCGGCCGGCCAATTGCCTTGTATGTTGGCAGAAACGTTTCTTTGTCTTTGCCCCAGCTACTGCCGGCTAGCGAATTGAGGACCTTGTTGCGATTCTGTACTTTGTTGACAATTGCCGTTGTGTGCACAGAGAAGGAAGGTAGACTGTCGAAAGTAACTCCGAGTATTTTTGGGTTATTCACCGTCGGAATTGGTGTTTTATCAACATGAATACCCAGCGGTAGTCTGACCTTCGTCCAGGTGGTAAACAAGGTCGTAGAGGATGTTGCAGGGGAGTGGGTTAGGCTCTTAGCAGTGAAGAAGCGAGAAAGCTCGGATCCCGTTTATTTTCGAGCACAAGTCATCAATTCCATTCCCAGACGCCATTATCGAACAATCGTCAGCGTAAGAGACAATCGAGACTCCGTCAGGTGGTTGGGGGAGCTTGGAAATATAGTAGTTAAACAGTAGTGGGGAGAACCACCCTGTGGGACCCCCCGTTTAATTTTTCTTGGTTTGCTCGATTTGTCTCTAAACGTTACTAACGAGTGTCGACCACTCAGATAATTCGCCTACCACCGTTTGAGTCTCTGTGGGAGAGAGGAGGCCTCTATGTCTTCTAGCAGCGTGGAGAGGCTGACGGTATCAAACGCCTTTGACAGATCCAATGCTACTAGAATAGTTCTCTCACAGGGGCGGTTGCGGTTTAGGCCAAGAGTTATCTGAGTGTTTATGGCGTTATGTGCTGTGCACTTTACGGAAACCATGCTGATGCTTCGATGGGGTCAGGTGGTTCGCAGAATACGGGAGTAGCAAGGTCTCTAGTGTCTTCGGACGATAAGACTCTCCTTTGTTTACTGGTTTCCCCGGTTTGAGCAGTGAGAGCATTCTCCTCATCTTCCAGATGTCTGGAATGACGAGAAAGGCCACAGACAGGTTGAGAAGCGCTAAATATTCTACTTCCGCAGGACCTAAATTTTTCAGGATCAACATGCAAATTCCGTGGGGTCCCATGGCTTTGGAGGCTTTCGCCTTCCCGATGGCTACCTGAACTTCACCGCGAGTGAAAGCAAGTGGAGCACGTGTTGTTAACAGTTTCTGCAGTCTTCCGGTAACTCGACGCTTGCCTTTGTCCGCCGGAGGATGCAGTGTAAATTGCCGGCTAAAATAGCTCGCGCATCCCTCCGGGTCCGACGAAGCACGGTCGCCGAAAGATATTTCAACTCTGTCGTCGCGCTTCGTCGGATTGGACAGTGACCTCACGGTTGACCAAATCTCACTCACACCAGAGGTGAAGCTGAAAGTCTTCGCTTATGTACGTTCACAAGCCGCCGAATCTCCGTGTTGTGCTCCCTGATACGGGGATATCCGGGATTAGCCTGGCGAAGATTGTCCTGCTCATCGGCAAGAACAGCCACTTCTGCAGGAAAGTTTGTGACGGGGTTCTGTTATGAATCCTGCTGGTACGAAATCAGCTTCAGCAGCAGTGGCGACCCTGCGGAGCTTACGTTCACCTAGATGAACGTCGGTTGGTGTGGGGAGGGCAGCGAAGGTGCTTTCACTAACTTCCGCGAAGCCTTTCCAATAAGCTTTGGTAAAGTTGATATAGGTACGGTGTTCCGCGGAAGAAAAGTCGGCAGGTTTGTCGATCGAGGTGACTATGGGCAGATGGTCTGATGCCAAGGTCAGCATAGGTCGCCATGATACGCTGTTTATCAGACCAGCGCAGACTATTGTCATGTCTGGTGAGCTGCACCAGCTGCCCATAATCCTGGTGGGCGCGTCGTCGTTCATTGTGCAGAATGTCGAATCGTCTATCTGCTCAGCCAAGTGTGTTCTCCTACGATCATTTGACAGGCTTGAATGCCAAAGAACGTGGTGCGCATTAAAGTCACCAACTACCATACGGTTTCCACCTCTGAGGAGCGCACCTGGCATTCTAGGATGGTATCCCTGCGGTCGACGTCTGCTTCGATGAGACGATACTGCACGGTGTGGTGCTCGCGATCTCGATGGTGCACATTGTATACGGCGCAATTCAACAATGTTGAATTGCTGTGGAACTTCGTCCCTTGGACCGCAGCTATCAATATTCCATGCCTTCCCATGAAGACGGTTATCTCCTCGATATTGCTCTGAAGTCCGTTGCAGTTGATATGAAGGAGCTTCGTGTTGCTCGGGAGACGTGTTGCTATCCGGTGGGTGAGGGATGTGTGCTGCGTGACCGCCGTTGGCTGTGTGCGCTGCTGTGGGAGGTGCCGCCCTGTGGTGTTAGTGGGTGGCGGCGCAATTGGGGCTTGTGACCGTGCAGCGCAGCACGGGCCTCGGAGTTCCTTGTCCAATCTCGCGTGGTGCGCAGACCAGAACATGCCCTTAAGTGGCACCAGCCAAGGCAGGTATTGCACTTGAATGATGCCACATTACGGAATATCCTTGTCTGACACACTGTGTAGATTGTTGTAGGAACCAGGGGTTGTTGGCGGCGGCGTGTGGGTGGTGGTGTGGTTGTGTCTGATGTGTGGTCTGTCGAGCTGATCAGGTGGACTGGGGTTTGCCGTGGAGGCTGCTCTGTGTGAGCAGCAGGGGGCCACAAATGATGTGGTCCACCTCCGATGCGTCCGTTGGTCTGCACTTAACCGAGGTGAATTTTTGGTGTAGTCGTCTCTGGCATACAAAACAGGTATAAGTTTCTGGCCCAGGGTTTGACTCGATGCCAGCCCTGAGCAGAAGGATATGCAGCAGATGCAGCCCTATGGACGAACAACTTCCGAGATATTTCACCGACCTAAACGGGGTTAGATCGCCGAAACAACAGCCCTTGATCGGGTAAACCCCGAGTCATTCCGGTACGTAGAACCGGCTGTCGTGGGAATGGAATAATGCAATAATAGCTATTGCTAAAATTTTAAAATCAAAACTTATCAAGAAAAATTCTGAGCCCAGGAAATATTATTTTCTAATTTTTAGTCCATTTATAGAAACGTGGTCCATATAATAATAATAATAGATTGGCGCTTATACAATATGTTATTGTTTGGCCGAGCTTCTCCTCCGGTTTGTGGCGTGCGCCTTGGTGTCGTCACCCAAAGGGGAGGGACCTACAGTTTTACGCCGACTCCGAACGACAATTGTATTTCTATGAGAAGCTTTTTCATGGCAGAAATACACTCGGAGGTTTGCCATTGCCTGCCGAGGGGCGGCCGCTATTAGAAAAAAAAATTTTATTAGTTTATTTTTTCATGTTGGTCGGAAGCTGGGCTCGAACCCAGGCCCTGCGGAATGGTAGCGGGCACTGCTAACCACTACACCACAACGGCCAACGTGGTACACATATTAAAGTTTTTTTGTTTAATTGTTTGTTTGCAAATGGCGGGCGAATTGCTAGTTTTATTTCTCCTCCTTCCCTCACCAACCTTTGACTATGGATTTACATTTCGCAGCTTTTGAATGCTCAATTTTTATATCTTCAAAAGAGGCACGACTCAAAATTACCCGTTTGCCATAAAACGCGAAAAACTATTTCCAAGCACATGTTATTCATATGGGCAAGGTAGACTTTACATTAGATTTTTTCAATAAATTACAACAAAATTTTGTTGCAGCTTTTGCTGAAAGGTAAATAAAAGGTCTGTGAGCACTTTTATCTCATTGTTTCAAAAATGACAAATTTTGAGTTGAGCCTCTTTTGAAGATGGTGTGCGATATATTAGGTATGTAGTCGTAGTGAGAGGACAAAATTATCCAGCAGCAAAAGTTCTGAGAATTTAGCAGCATTCGCTCTCAAATAGACAAAATATCCACAGAAGTACGAGAACGCAAGACTATCAAAAACTTGCAACGTTCGAAACAGCTGATCACTTCCACAGTTCCCACAGGTGATCCATTTGGTGATTGGTTCTCTGCTTGGTACATTGTCCGTTATTTGGCATATTTTACACGTGAATACTTTTGGATACAAAAAATATTTTTAACATATAAATGAATTATCGCGAAATGAATAAGTTATTTTTCTCAAAATTATTTGTGATACCACATCATGGCGCATTCAAAAATAAAAGAATCTCCTCTTAACACCTATCGTTGTTAAAAAAAAGTTATATAGATGTAAATAGCTACAAATGTACCTTTAAAATTATCCTATTTTCATTTGAACTATCAAAACTCAAAACTGACAAATTCAGCTAAAAACCTTTCAGCTTGCTGAATTTTTTTTATCTATTTTGGTATATTTAAGCGAAAAATGTGGTACAAACGAAAAATTGTATACGGCAACCATAGTTGGCACACACTAAAATAAGAAAACTGGAGTATAATAGTAAATTAACTAAAAAATAAAAACACACCTTGTGCTTAATAACTTTACTTTCCTTTTCATTTTATACTAGTATTAATTATAAAATTTGCAATAAATAATTCACGAATTCCATAATTTCTTTTGTTTATTCACAAGCATGTGTTGGTGATCAGCTGATTTTCTTACTTGCCAGTTTTCACTGGTAAAAATTTTTCTAGCAGAAATTCGCAGCTCTCTATCACTTTTTGCTTTGCTCTCTCCCCCCCACTTTACAAGTTTTTTGGGTACGAGAACGCACAACCAGTAAAAGTTTTCTAAAACTTTTGATAGTTTTAGGTACGAGTACACTCTTATTATCATTCTTGGCTGATTCTTGGCGCCAATTTTGAAGTAGCAACGCCTTTTTCGAATGTGTATACCTTTTGTTTCCATATTTCAATTGCCATATCGTTCCTGAAGATGAAATTTCCCAGTATTATAGCTATCGATTTTTCTCAAATAGCCGATGTGAACTCCTAACTGGTACAGTACCAAAGAAGGGTTTACGCTCTTGGAAATATTTATCTGATACGAAACATGTGATAAACCTCTTTAAAAATAATAAAATAAGTAAGTGGGTATAAATCACATTCGTGGCATTCTCCGCTATATTCATCAATTCATAAAATCTTTAAGAATATACATTTTTCTCTGAATCTAATTATAATATTTAAATACAGTTTATGTGGGCTCTACCTTCATTTCAAAATGATACTGAATTTTAGTAATTTATTCTTTTGGCACATAACGACGTCATTCCGTTTCATTTCACACTATTCCTTTTTCACCTCGCAGCTCAACGTCCTATCGCATTCAGTGTGAGCCCACGCGAGGTGACAGAGTGAATGCGTAATAAATGAATTAAGTGCTATCTGGTTTGAGATACATATGTACATACATAAATATTACTCGAAAGTTAGTACCCGATTCTGTTAAAGAAACCTTTATCGGTAAGTTTTAATCGAAGTTATTTTGTTGAAAGCAAATCATTAAGTGAAAAGTAGTTGTGCATATTTTTCCATATTTTTTATCATTGATTGTGCCTACAAAATACACAAACGTATTTACGTACTTATCTGACTGTACGAATATGTATTTGGATCCATATGTATTTAAATGTGTACGTGCATACGTAAGTTTGTATATATGTATGTATATATGTTCGGTCATTGCTTAAGATGGGATGGATAAGTTCTTGTTTTGACCGTTCGTGAATCTTCGTTGTTTGTTTTTGTTTCTAACAAATTTTAGTGGAAGTATCTAATAATTTGTTGTGGAAAGTGATCCATGATATTTACATATGTATGTACATGTTCAAAAAATTATGTGATATACCTAGGTACATACAAATGTTTTTCGATTTTTACGATCCCGGAATTAGTCTCTGGATTTAGATAAATATTTATTATTTTGAAACTTTACTCGAAAGAAATCATCAATATTGTTTGAGAAGTTCTAAATATTTGAAGTGAAAATTATTTGTGTCATTTCCAAACAAAGTGTACATGGCAGGAATCTTTTTAAAGATTGATAAATTTATTCTCTGAAATCGTTTCCGTACGTGAAAATCTGTGGAGATTGCGAAACCGCTCTAAGCTCTTCAAAACATTTTTTTTTTGTTTTTAAGTGAATCTATCATTGGACCATTGAAGTACGGCTAAATATTTCCATACTGTCACAATATATATGAAGAAACATTAAAAATAAATGTCTATTAATTGTGTAAGGATTAGTGATTTCCTTGTTTTTTTACCTTCGAAAAATAAGTTATTAAAATAAAAACCCCCTTTTCCACCTAAAAGTGACGTTCTGGAAATTTGCCACAGTATTTTATGAAAAAAAAATTGAAAATAAAATTCATAATTACAAATACCTATTAATTGTTTAAGGAGTTTTAATGAATTCCCTGTTTTTATATTTTCGAGAAATAAGTTATTAAAAAAACCCTTTTTCTCCTAAAAGTGACGTTCTGGAAATTTAAAAAAATTTTTTTTTTAAGAAGCTGATTTCACTAAAATATTAAAACAAGGAAATCATAAAAACTCCTATAACAATAAACATTGGTAATTATTTTATTTTTAGTGTTTTTTCATAAAATACTGAGTGGCTAGGAATGACAGAAAAATAATTTTAATCTATTCATTAACAAAATGATTAATAACAAGACAAAACTAATTAATTTCAATTGATTGCAATTACTGTCAAATAATCGATTAATCGACTAATTTTATATATTTTTAATAAAAAACGAACTTCTGCAATAAAGGCCAATGGTGACTAATTTATATTTTTGTCACAAAGTTCACATCACACATTGTTATTTGCTGTTGTAAGTGCCAAGTAAAGAGATGCAAAAGTGGCAAGCTTGGTAAACTTACGGGCAGCTGGCAATAGGTTTATTCGCGTATTGATAGTTTTTGATAACTATCTAAAACTATCAGGTTTTGCTGTTCGCATACACAAAAATCCAGCAAAGTAGAGGAAATTGAGAGAGCGAAGTGACACTTCATTTTGTTGAGAAACTGCTAGTTTCTGCTGGAAAAATTTTTGCCAGCAGCAATTTGCCAGGAGGAAAACAACTGATAAAAAAACCGCTGGTTGCGATCTACGCCATTCATAAATTTGAACTTTACTGTTGGAGCCAAAAATAAAATATGGAAGAGGTATGCTCGTCTATTTTTACTAAAGAATAAGTAAATGGTAATATTTGATAACCCGTCCCAGCCAAAAGAAGTGTATTCATGGGAGAAATGGATATGGGCTGGTGACTTTTAACTTAAACAAACCATCAGCTGTTCGTGAAACTTGCAAGATTTTGCTAGTTTTGCGTTCGCGTACTTTTGCAAACATTGCTCTCCTTGAGAGAGAACACATAAAAATTCATTGGAATTTTTCTGTTGAGAGTTTGCTATTGGAAGAATACGCGAATACACCTAATATAGCAGTCAGCTGTCAGTTCTTAATTTTTGAGCCTTAAAAGTGGTATTACACGATATGTATGTAATTGCGTCTGTAGATATCACTTTTTCGATACATATGTAACTGCATCTGTCTGTCAAATTCACACCATTTTATTACCTATTTAAAATTAAGCTCTTTGAAATCGAAATAAACCAAACAGATGTTTCTATCTCTATGTCAGACGAAAATACAAACATTTATATTTCGTATGTACGTACAACTGCTTTGTACAGAAGCAAATTTAATTTGTGTTTACACGGTATGTTGCCTTTCCCTATGTAAAAAGTGGCATCTACCGACGCAAATACATGTCCATCGTGCATACTTACAAGTGAAAAAAGAGTAGGATGTTTTCCAGAAACGCCTAACAGCTGAAATCACCTGATTTCAATTACTAAAGGGCTACACTCAATATATATAAAAAAATTTAAACATACTCTGACGAAAACAGCAAAAAAAAGTTAGATTAAGCGCATGAGTTATTGATAAAAACGCTTTAAATCGTTAAAATGATAAACAAACAATTGGAAGTGACTAAATTAAATGCATATTTTGCCAATTTTTAAGTTTATTTTATTAACTTTAGTCACATTTAACATGTCGAGAACACCCTGTTAAACATTTGACAGGATATGCATAATTTTGACAGGATGTGAAATGTTGGTATACAGAAGAACATTTTTCACTTGTAAGTATGCACGATGGTCAGGTTTTGTCAGGCCTTACCATTCCGAATGGTTAATTGGTATATACAGAATCCAATTTTATTGAAGAAATCTTGATGAGTTCAGTGTGGATATTATTTTCAGATTGATTTCATTTTAATGCGCACTTACCTCATTTTCGTTAAGCAGCGTTTGCATTATTCAACTTTTCATTCAACTTTTTGTTGAATGCGAGAGTTGAATACGTTGAATGCAAAATTGTTGCCATACCTGTTTACATTAGCCGATTTTTTGTTGAACACAAATTGTTTGTTTACAAAATAAAATGGACTTAAAACGCAAAATTTTAGCAATTCTCATGTAAATAGTGGACGCTGAAGTAATTAAATAAAGAATTATTACCCAAATTTCACTTTCAAACAAAAAAAAAGTTTTGTGTATAGAATGGTATGTTTCTGTACTTTTCGAACTAATTCATGTAAAAATGCAAATCTGCGCGTAAGGGAACAAACCCACACAGGGTTGCATGAAAAAAAGTTGGCTGGCGACCAACTTTGTTGAAAGCGATTGGTTGAAAGGCCGTTCTACAAAAAGTTTAATGAAAAGTTGAATAATGCTAACGCTGCTTTACATACAACATTTTTTGCAGAAAAACGACTTCAATTAAATATAAATTGTACATTTATTGTTGGTAATTAAACATGCATGGAGGCGGCTCGGTGGCTCATAACCTCCGCCCCTCCAGGAAGGCCTATTGCTATCTATTCTGACAGCCAGGCTGCTATCAAATCCCTCAAATCTAACGAAACAACGTCCAAAGTAGCCTTAGAATGCAGGAAGACTCTCAACCTGCTGGCATCAAAATGCTCCTTGACTGTTGTATGGGTCCATGGACATAGGGACATCCATGGCAACTGCCTAGCCGACGAGCTGGCAAGGAAGGGGACGGAAATATCTGAAGTCAATTCTGCTCAGAATGCGGGCATACCTCTTACCTCCTGCACACACAGACTGAAAGCTGTACTCATCGAGGAGGTTAACACCAGGTGGGCTGCAGAAACCACCTGCCATACTACCAGGCAAATCTGGCC
>JAPVRG010078570.1:444-10694 GCA_029783565.1 Rhagoletis cerasi
TTCGGCTTCGGTTCGGCTTCGGCCGAAATTGGCCGAAGTTCGGTTCGGTTCGGTTCGGTTCGGTTCGGCCTTAAAAATCGAGGTTCGGTCGTTCTCTACATATTAGATAAGACTAGCCACTTCTAATGGAATATGATAGAGCAAGAGATATACGCACTTTGAAATGTTATGTATATTTTTTATCTGGGGACAAGGATGTAGAAAGGCATAACAGTCACATAGTGCAAGCTTCGATAAAATCAAAACTAGAAAATTTGTTGAGTGGTGTTATTTACTATAACAAAAAGTTAAAATACTTTTGCACTTAGTACTTAGTTTTCAGTAAATACAATTTTGCCCATCGCTGATATATAATCAAAATCGTTTCTTTGATTTTTATTAATGTCTGAAAAATAAAAATCAAAAACTACTGTATACATGTCTTCTGTTAAAAATATGCCTTTTATTTCTGCCTTAAAAAAATAAATGACAGAAATACTTGGTATCTATTGCTCAAAGTAATAAAAGTCAAAAGTTTACTCATATTTGGTACAGACTCTCATTAATATGAAAAACTGCAACGATTCGCATGCAAAGTAAAAACGAAGAAAATTTAGCGCTATCCAGGCTTTGATTTTTTGAAAAAATAATTTAGACTTACATATGTATGTAGTTAGTACTTATCAACTCCGGAATATAAAGATGGAGCGTATTACTTTATGATGGTAGGCAAATAAATTTGTAGCTAAGCACTAGGTACACATAGTTTAGAAAATACTCTTAAAAAACAGCAGAGTTGTATTTTATTCAAATATTTTTCAGTAAAATTTACCTCAGCTAATCTACATGTACACACACACTCACTTTAACAGCACTTAGAAACTCTAAATGTTCTGACTCAGATACATATTTACATATGAAAACCTGGAAATATGTGTTATCCTGCTTAATTACATATGCCTGTAAATACACGTACTTATACTGCACATCAGTCACCTATACTTAAAAACATAAACATGTTTATATCGACACTAACTATATACTTACACACTTACTCGAATACACATCTGCCTTATCTGGAAGCTAATCTAAAATCCTAATCGCAATGCTGTTTGCACATAAAGCCACTATACATACGCTGCACTAAAATACCAAAATCCTGTATGTATAAACAAATGTGTACATGTTTCACACACGACCAGAACAATAACCACATAAACACCCATGTAATCTTGCACTTGCATTATCAAGTCTTTTGTGTTTCGCCCCCACTCCGACAAACTCAAAAAGTAATAAACAATTTTTAATTAACTTAACTCTTTGCATTCTCGTTCTCTTCTTCCCCATCCGTTACTGGACGCTGCAGTGTCATGTAGCAGCCGCAATGGTGGCCGCCTCCACGCCGTTCAGCTACTCTTCCGTACAACAGTATGACGGCAATCGCTCGATCATGTGACGACAGCTGAGCAGCTGTAGCTCCTGTAGTGGTAGCAGCAGCTGCGGACGAAACATCGTACATCATCATCACCATACGCATCCGCACTCGCACTCGCACTTGCAACAACACCAACAACAACAACAGCAGCAGCTTCATCGCAGTTGCACGCGCTGCCAGAGCTTCCATCGTCATCATCATCGACAACGCCGGCGAAGCTCTGCGTTGCGTGAGGACTTCAGCAGCATGCAGTTATCTAGCAATGACTGCAGCGGCACTGGCAATATGAGCAACACAAACACTAATGGTCGCGGTAACGGCAACAGAAATACTAGCAACACAAAATCGGTTGTTACTTTTTCACCGCCAGTTGTTGCAGCATCGATGAACGTACCGCCCTCGTTATCTGGCTCAATGCTCACCATTTCCTCGGTGCCGGCATCATTAATGTTGGGCGCGCCGCCAACGCCTGCAGGCGGGCACACGCTAAGTGCGGCCACAACACCACTCGCGAATGCCAGCGCAAGTGCGACGAACACGAAGCATTGTAGTTTTGCGCTCACACCACTCATACCACCACCGCCACCGCCACCGCCAAGGCAATTGTCGTTTCTCACTTCAGCGAGTTTTCATGCGAATGACACCCCAAGCGCCAGCAAAGCGGTGGCGACGCCGACGACGACAACGCCACCAACATCTGCCAATTTAACGCTTTTGCCACCTACAACAGCAACAGCTTCAGCACCATCACTTATCGAAGCAGTAGGCAGTTTGGCACAGTCGCCACTCACGCCGCTCACACCGCTCACACCACTGACGCCAAGTTCACACGCAGAGCGGGAGCACGGCAAGCATCCGCCTCTGGAGGCTCAACAAAGTGCGCTTAGTCAATTAACAACCTTGGAGGATGTTATAATCAGCGGCAGCGCGTGGAGTATGCGCGTAGAGGATGCGTGCAGCGAATGAAGGCGAAGCTAGTGAAAGGGGGAGAAATAGAGAGAGAAACAAGGCTTCCGGATTTCATACTACAAACTAATACTGTCTGCGGCAGCAGCTAAGTCATGCAATGCGTTAATAAAACAAGGCTTCCAAGTACTTCCATGCAGCGGTCAACTAGCTACGCTCACAAAGGTAATCGTAAAGCGCCGCTCATTTACAGATTTCAAAGACAGCATCTAAGCAATTAATTTTCTTTTCTGCTATAATAAAATTTCATGTAAAAACTCGTATTACTAAGCGTAAGTTCTCCTTTGGTATAATGTAAGTAGGTTAGTTTAAATAGTGTCTAAATAGCTATAAAGAGGTATTAAATATAGCAGTAAGAATGATTTTAGAAAATAACTCCATGTGTTGTATATAGTATTATGTAAAAAAAAACTAATAGCCCCATTATATCATTTAAAGGCATTCATATCGCACAAGTACCTGTCGTACCCAAAACTGACACAAACATTTGCACTTCAAAATACTTAGTTATGTGGCTAACTAATTGAATTATGGCACAACAGTGCAAAGAGTATGTTTACCTCACAGATCTTTAACATGCCGATGATGTATGTATCTCCAACTCTGGTTGCTCAAAATATGTAGGTACCTTTAGTTCCGTTTTTCCGTCCAGCCGGCACAAAACTTCGCCTGCAGATAGCAGTTTTCATAATAAATTCTAAAACACCCGTTGCAGATGAATTCCTCATGCTAATTGATTCATCTGCGCAGGAATTGAAAATTATCAATCTCTGTCTAAGGTCGGGAACTTCCACAGCTTTGACACCGACGTTTCATCGTCCTCAAGACCGAAGTGGCATTTTGTGTTGGTGAGCAAACCAAAGCATATGAGAACACAGTCTGTTGCGACCGTTTGGGTAGCCACTGAGTAGCCTAATGTCTACCTTACACAAAATATTTTTTACGAGGAGGAAGTATCGAAAGCCTAACTCCAGAGCCGTCAGATTGAGACTTTAACTCAAACTAAACCTCCTACCGTCGTGTATCTTTCCTCTTCCGGTTGTAGTCCTAATGCAGCCTGTTTAGGCGACTAATAACACCTAGTGCCTAAAGGCATGCTATAGCCAAATCAACTGGTACCAAACCGCATAGCACATACATATACAGAAATATGTGCAAAGCTGCATGTGCAAAAATTTCATATAAGAAATTATTAATGCACATGCACTTCTCAAATGCTGCATGGCACAACCTGCTAAAGTAGTCAATCGATGGCACCACGAATCGTGCTCAGTTAGCTAGCTAGCTTGACGCATCATTGCACTCGGGGCTCTGTATGTCGTTCAGCATACAGAGGTGATACAA
The DNA here is from genome assembly GCA_029783565.1 of Rhagoletis cerasi. Classification (NCBI taxonomy): domain Eukaryota; kingdom Metazoa; phylum Arthropoda; class Insecta; order Diptera; family Tephritidae; genus Rhagoletis; species Rhagoletis cerasi. The sequence continues at coordinate 4,169 of JAPVRG010078570.1, forward strand.
GAGTTACCATCGGCCACAGCGCCTACCCAACTTTTTCTCCAATAAATACCTGGTGCTCAACAATCCCGCATGGTGCACCCTCCCCAAAACTCTTCCGGAGTTTTAAGCGGCGAAGATATAAGCCCTAGGGACTCTGCATGCAGCGGTGGTAACTGATGGTTACCATTGGCCACAGCGCCTACCCAAACATTTTTTACCTAAATAAATTCATCCTGGTCCTGCCCTTTCAGTGAGTTATTCACTGCCCTTTGGAAGTTGCATCTACTACCCACCCTAGTCGGGTAGCTTCGTCCCAACCGCCCAGCCACGTCCGCCTATTTTGTTGTGCCTCTTACCTTCCTGAACTGCTTCTTCGTACTGATTCTGCTTGCCTTAGCTGCTAGTTTAACTTGATAAATTATCACATATATCGCACGGAGCAAATGCGGATTCTATGGAAATCGATTCGCCGGCACCGGAGTAAGATATGTTTGACATCTTCAGTTGTGTACCGTTTCGCAGTGATCAAGCTCTACGTGTTGAAAATGTTTCAGGTACGATCTGAAGCGGGTGTGGCCTGTAAGCACGGGAGTTAAGTGGAAGCACACTTTGCCGTGGGTAGTTGAATTACCAGTTTTGTGCATAGCTGGTGCTTTTTCCAGAAGCTCTATAGCTTACCCAAAATATGTGTGTTCTTTCTTGGTCTAGTAAAAAAAAACTAGACTGCTCCTCAATATTACATACATCGTTAGTTTTTACAGGTGCTTAGAATTTTGTAAGCCTAACTGAGTTCATAAAACGGCGTTTGACGCCTCTTTGCTTGCCAGCTTAACAGCGAGTTTCATTTTTTTCATCCCGGCATAATACCAGCGTGTTTGTTTTTTATTTTTTGTTCTGAGAAATTAAGAATGTGATCATACTATTGGATAGCGCTTGGATAGCTGATGCGCTGACTGAAATACTTTTCTATAAACTATGTTAGCTTACGGCGCTTAACATCGCAGCTTGGAAGACATATCGATTCCAATAAACCAAAAAGGGAACTTCTTTTTATAACAAAGGTCGACAAAATTTCTACTATTCCCCACCTAAAAACTAAAGCTGTTGCTTTAGGAAATTTGCCTTATGTTGATTCTGAATCTGCTAATAAAATTTCTCTTCGTCTTCTGGTTTCAGAAAAAAGTCCCAAAATCGCCGATAATCATTAAAGTAAGTTATACCTTTATTTTACCGAAACCAGTTATTGTTAATCATTGTCATTGGCACTGCATTGCGGAGATCCTGTGAAGTATTATACTAACAAAATAGAAAAGAAATTGTTTTTAACTTACTTAGCCAAGAAGTACCTATTAATTTTTGTTTTTTTTTTCACGGTTAAAAGAAAAAGTAAGGTAAAGACTTAATTGCATTTCAGACCTGTAAGTTCTCCAAAATCCCAAAAAAAAATCTTATATGCTCTGATGAGAAACCAGAATGGTCCCGAAAAGATTGAAAGAATATCTTGAAAAATCACAAAGCATTACATTACCAAAACTACCAAAAAATTCTGAAAGATCACGAAAAATATGTGAACCACGAAGAATCCCAAAAAAAGGTCTGAAAAGTTCTGAAGAAAAACCAGAAGTTCCCGAAAAGTAAGTCTTAAAAAGTACCGTAAAGCGCCGAAAAATTGCCGAACGGTCTTGAATAAAAAATAAAGAAAAATCTGGAAAAAACACAAAGCATTCCCGAAAATTAAATCTCATAAGTCCGAAAAAAATGCTGAACGGTCACGAAAAAAATGGCAAAAACATATTGAAATATCATAAAGCATTTCAGTTTTGGAAAAAATCGCGAAAACCCCGAAGGATCGAGAAAAATATGCAAAACATGAAGAATCTCGAAAAAAAAGTCTGATAAGTTCTGAAAAAATACCGAAAATTCCCGAAAAATATATCTCGAAAAATCCCGAAAAGTCTCGAAAAATGCTAAAAAAAAGTAGAAGAAAATATTGAAAAATCATGAAGCATTTTATTTTATTACCAAAAAATATTTCGAAAATCCGGAAAAATATTCGAAAAAAATTTCGAAATAACGAAATATATGTAAAACACGAAGAATCCCAAAAAACAAATTCTGAAAAAATCTTGAAGCACCAAAAAGCATTTCAAAAGAAAAAATTACCCGTTATTTTCTAATCAACAAAAATATCAAACAAACCTTACTTATTAAAGTAGTCGATATTTCTTGCTTAAAATAATAAAAGTCAAGTGAGGCAATCATATTTTCAAACAAGAGGATTCTAGTAACATCTGCGAAAAAAGGAACATACGACATTTCTTTTCTTTTTTGGAGTTTTTAATATAAAAATAATTTTTTTACAGTCTCTGTTTTATTGCCAAAGGCCAAAGTGTGTAAATTTTACAGTATTATTTCAAGGCATTTTCGATTAAATATCCTTAATTTTAATCCACCACGTTTCACTTTCTTTTGTATAGTTTCCTATTTCTCTTCATTTTTTACTAGTTCCTATTTTCTTACATATGCATAGCTTATCAAAGTTGAAATTAGATCTTTCCCGATGGTGTGTTTACCGACTTTGGCATTCCAGCAATTCATACTATAAATTACTAATTTTTTACTGCGCCGAATTCGGATATGCATTTTTCTACAAATAAGCATCTGGATCGAAAATCTAGTGGAAGCGCGAGAGGCTAAGAATAAGTAAATCTTTTTTTATTTTTTTTTTTGTTTTTAAGTAAAAACTTTTATTTTTTGGTATACTTACGTAACTATATATGTATATATGTAGCGCAGTTTATATACCATTATTCGTCCAAAGTTTTGATGAAAAATATAAACTATACCACATGTGCGTGCATACATAGTATTTACATATATGAAAAAACTTCGCACATATTTTTGTTAAGCGAAAAACCCGAACTGAATTTACAGAGAAAAAGTTATTTTAGTGCAAGCCATACTGGCTGGCAAAAAATATATACCATTAATTAACAATGTCTGTTTTTCATACAAGAATGAACACAGCTATACGCAAATAAAATGACTTAATGGCTTGTAAATTGTTTCAAAATAAATGTCAAACATTGAAATTTATTGCTTTACTATACTCGACTTGCCAGTGTCATATTCCTTTTACAATTTGATTAGTTTTTAATGATCGATTAAAATGAATTGAATTTTTGTGAAAATACTCAAAATTCATTTTAATTAAAATTAAATTGATTAAATTTCAATAGGACAATTAAGCGAACATAAATACATGTAAACATACGAGTATGTATTTATGTGCGAGTAGATGGTTTTTCGGCTGTTCTATTTTAAAATCGTGCTTCTTTATTTGTGTCGATAAAAAATATGTTTGATACCGGCCCCAAAGCTTTTATTAAACAGCCTCATTGCGAGTGCCGTGTCGAGTGCAAGTCGTTTTTCGAGAATCGAGCGCATTGCCTAAAATCTTGACTCTACTAATGTTATTAAAACGGAAAAACTTGGCAACACTAGATAGTTTTCGACGAATTTCGTCGTGTACTTGCATATTTCAGACGACAGTAGACAGTGCAATTTGTTTTAATTTTTTACTTAGGAAATGGTACTGAATGTTTGGGAACTGTCTTCAGTCACTCCTCTTTTCTTTACAAACTAACTCAGTAGGTAATTTCAATCCTATCTCAAACACTTTTTTTCGAATCAGCCTATCTTAAACTTGTCAATCTCACGCCGATTACTTAAATTCGTTTCCAATTTGCATTAAAGTCGACACTATGTATGCAATACACAAATTTTTTAAAGCCTTAACACGGTCTCCCTAAAGTTGCTTAACTCATTCAATCGGGTTTTCATTTCATTTTTCCCTGATGCGGTCTACTATAAATCAATTATGTCAATTTCTGATATACCCTAAGGAAGCATTCATATTAAATCACCTATTATTCGTTTTATTTATACATTTTTTTGAGGCATGATTTTCCTCTGATAAGTGCCATTTGTATTGTGGTGATTTAAAAATTTACTTTGTAAATCAAAAGTCTCAACGATCTTTTTTCTTCGGGCCTATATTGACAAGTTAACTACATAGTGTATAGAAAATGTTCAGTTATGTTCAAATGTACGGGCCCCCTTTTAAATCTTTAGTCAGTCGACTTTTTCTGAATTCTGACTCTCTTGTTGGTCATTTTTTAGGTACAATGAAGATTTTTTTTGAGTCAAGTGTAAGAGAAAATTAGTAAATAGTAAATTACACTGATAAAGTGCAAAATATTCTCAAAGCAATGCCAACATTCGAAAAAAATTTCAAGATAAGGCTCATAATCGTTATATTTTTTGATGAATTCAACCTCAGTTTTTTCGCCGTCTTCTACTGACATAAATTAGTAACTGTTATAAAAAGAAAAATTTAGCGTTAATGTCTCCAATCGCTGTAAACCGGTCTAATATTTTAGCCATAATTATGACCATGATCACATAGAACGCATATTTTTATGTATTAAATTGCATCGTAGGTGGAATTTACATGTAAATTTACGGCGAGGTATCTTCCAAACCGCTGGCAATTGCTTTCCGTTCAATAGGAATCGCATTTCGATGACTGCACGGAATCTCCAAAGCCTCAAGCAGGCTCTAAAATACATTAAAATTTTCTCATGTACTTTAAGATGCCATTGACGTCTTAATGAGTTCCTGTCGTGAGATTGTGTTTCCGAATTTCTTCAAGGACACGTCGCAATCCAAGGATATTATTAACGAATGGTCTGACACCAATATGACTGCTAAGAAACTTTCCTTTTTTCAATGTGAGCAAACTCCAGGATTATGTCACTTATAAGTTCTAGTAATCTTAAAAAGCTCCCACAGATCAAATGACTGTCTTCTTTTAACGCTAATCCCCTTTTTCGAAGATATAAAATCGTTTATTAAATGCGGCTCAGACCCTAGTACGATTTCCTGTTGTCATTTACTAACTTATATGTGCTTAGATCAACATCATCTCTCGCCGGGCCTGGTGATGTTATAAGCTTAGACTCACTAAGTTCCAAAATAGTATGCATTCATCGCAGCGTAGTTCCAATCCTATATCAGAGTCTTAAAAAGGAGGTTCATCTATTCGCTGTTGTTTTGGTTTGTTGTTCATAATTCAGACATTATCGACATTTCGCAGTGCAACGAATAAGTCGAAATTTTCATGATCCTAATGCATACGTTCAGCTTTTTTCCGATTTACATTGGAAAACACAACCTTGGTTTTGAGATAATATCACCTAATACATATCAATGGTTTATAAACAGCTCAGAAGACTTTCTTTCTTGATCTAAGTTCTTGAGAAATCAAGGCCCTTCAGGGACCATGGACATGGTTTCGTCCGATCATGTTTTGAGTTAAAGGCAAGCTCCTCTCTATCGTAACTGAATAGCTTAGCTGGCAGGCTTTCAGTACCATCCAAGAAATTATTATTCCTACCTCTTCAAAGTCGAATGGTGGTATATCGGCTCCGATTCCTCGACTAGCTGCTCCGCTTGATAGTGTTCTCATTATTATTTTATAAGACGCAGGTCATCGGTCACTCGCCGTAATGATTTTTATTGGAATTCGCCACGGTCTTGAAAGCTTCAGTTAGTCATATTACTTTCTGATAAAAATTTCGCACGTACGATCATTTCGACCTGTCTCTTTTTGCAACGGAAAATATGTACGTATTACCTTTCTCTTCTCCCCATATCTATTTTGCTACCTTTTTTCTTTGCGTCGCCGCAAAATTCTTTGTAGTAACAGTAGTTCTTTTAGACTAGCTGAGCAGGTGTGTAGGTCGAGTACCAAGATGCTGGCTGTCCTTTGCGCTTGAAGATTTCAACATTGAGCTTTCCTTTTGTTGCTAGACGCACATTTTTCCTTATGTCTTAATTATAATTACTATACCATCTGCTTCCCTGCTTGCCACAGAGTCCGTCATATTCCCGTAGGAAGTGTAATGAAAGCTTAGAATGCATTTGGTTGCTAGACCAAACTACTCTTATATTACTTATTCTAAAGAGTAATGTTTAAGAGAAGTACCTTTGTTTACCGTCCCAGACGATTCTAGATCAAGCGATTAGACTAGATAAAGTGGTAACAAGAGAATTTTCAACAACTTAGAGTTTTTGTGCACCTGAATGTATTTAATTCCACTAGTTTTTAGCTTAATTAACACTGTCCGTTGTGAGGAAGCATTTTGATTTTTTTACACAGCACTTGCTGACGGCCATTCCGCATACTTATTTAACTCAAAAAATTTTGTTTTTACCTGGGCTTTGACGTTCTTCCAGCAAGCGAACTATATGTTGCAATATGTATTGTCATTATAGTTTTCAATAGCCTTCCGGAGGCACACTGGAACCAACTCGAATCCTGAAAAGGCACTCGGTGTTGTTTTCAAACATATCTCTTAAACTAATTTTCAGTCAATCGTAGTTAATATTTAAAATATTTATAAATTTTCACGCTCTTGGGCAAATTCATTGGTTACCCACAAGTACCCACACACTTATTCATGGTTATATATAGAAATTTCTA
>JAPVRG010078608.1:384-11297 GCA_029783565.1 Rhagoletis cerasi
CCGCTACAAATGAGAGGTCGTATTCCTCCTTACGATTTATAAAAACTTATTTGACAAATACAATGATCCATAAAGATATGGAAATTACGGCAGAAGAAATTTTGGATGAAATGGCGAAAATGAAAAACAGGCGTATTCATTTTGCGCTATGAGATTGTTTTTTAAGCTGAGTTTTTGATCCTTGACACAAATTTTTTGCTATATTTATAGAACTTACACTTCATACAAATCTGTGAATTGGTGATTTTTTCTTAATAAAATTATTTATGTGCATAGCATACCATGTTTTAGTGTTCTTCTTGTTTTTAATTCTGAAATGATTGAGTACATACATATGAAAAGTGGTTGACAGTTGGTTTCGCTGTTTCACAGAATGGGAATGGTTAGGGTTGTGAAGAAATGAAAAGTTTCGTTCCGTTTCACTTTTTTTCATGTGAAAACATTTTGACGCTTCTTTTTATATTTTCACTGAACGCGAATCGAAAGTGCAATGAAAACATGAAAATATTTTGCATTTCACAATTTCACAGAACGAGAATTGACACCCTGATGTTGGAGAACCGCAGAACTGAGCCGCCCAGCTACAATTTCAAACATGAGCGTACAATTGCTGGCGTATGCCGACGACATCGAAATTATCGGTAAAAACAAGAGCTACGTCTGTTCTGCCTTCGTGGAATTAGATCGAGAAGCAAAACGCGTTGGTCTGGTGGTGAATGAGGACAAAACGAAGTATTTCCTGTCATCAGACGAACAGCCAGAGGACAGCCTTGAAATCCAACAGAGAATCACTCTTGCCAACAAGTGCTACTTTAGACTGAGTAGGCAATGGAGAAGTAAAGTCCTTTCTCGTCGTAAAAAAATCACACTCTATCAGGTCTATTCTGCGTTGGCAACAAAAATTTTGCTACCGATAAATAAAGTTCCTGCATATTTTTAAACCGTTTTCGCATTCTGCGCACTCTTGTAATCGGTAAATTTTGTTACCATCTCATAAGCAGATAACAAAATATTGCCCCGTGAAATATTTTATTTATTTATTTTACGTTACCTATGTACTAGGTAGCGCGGTTACAAGAATTGGTAAAACTTTTTGGTAAGAAAATTTCCGGGTTACAAAATGTTCGGTGGCCTGCAGAATAGGCTTGTATAAGTTCCTCATGCCCGTGCTGGTGTATGGAGCAGAAGCATGGGCAATGAAAACATCAGATGAAGCGGCTCTTGAAGTTTTCGAGAGGGAAATTCTGCGTAAGATTGTCGGGCCTTTGTTCGTTGGCAATGGCGAAAACTGCAGACGGTGGAACGATGAGCTGTATGAGCTTTACAACGATATAGACATAGCGGGGCGGAATAAAACACAGCGGCGCCACTGCTCAGATGCGTACTGATTCATGCTGATTCGCTTGGAATTCATTAATTCACTTATTTTCGCGGTCAACGTCGTTCGTCTGTACGAAGATGTAACGCTACCTCGAGATTATTACGCAGACGGCGTCGCCTATTCCTGGCTTAAACAAACCAATACACCTTTAACCAAACAGAGAAGTGGAAAATCAAAAGCGGCTACTAGCAGCGAGTTTGTAAATGCCAAAAAAACAACCATTTCCTTACTCTTATTCATCTATGTAAGTCTCCCCTTTAAACTTTTTGTATTGTTTTCATTTCAGTTTAATTTAAATGGCATTTTATATAAGCTTTTGGGGTACACTGAAGCAGTTTCTTGAGTTATAAACTCCTTGCAGACAAGTCACAATAAATTTCTACTCAAATTTGCTTTATTGTATGTAAAACTTTCTGTGTTATATGGGGTAGAAAATATGACTCAATATTTGCTTAACCAATACAGCCGCAAATGTTTGACTTTATAATTTATTAACAAACAGCTGAGAGCAGACAATAGAAGAATTATAACGCTATAAGGCAAACAAATAACGCAATCAAGTGAAACTATTCTCTGTGGTCGTAACAAATACATAAATCGAAAAAAGATTGCATCTGAGCTTTCAAGTTTTATACAATACTATAGCTATATACGCATATACATAAGTACATATATACCCAACAAACAATTAGGTTAGAGAAAGATTAGAAAACGAATCGAATACGAATCTGTTTATGAAAGGTAGAAGGTTAGAAGACGTATTATAAAAAATGTCGAAACTTATAGCATTCTCTACAAAAGGGGGACTTAGTTATCGATATCGAGTAAACGGTTGGTTAGATATCTAATCATATTCTAGCGTTGAATTCTAACTGGTTTCTAATATCTAGTGTTTTTCTAAACATTCTCTAATCGAGTTCTAACATAGTTCTCTCTTCTGAGTTTCGATTCGAGAAGCATTAGAGAACTAAATTAGAATTCTAATGTAAAGTCAGTCTAACGTTAGAGACTGTTTGCTGGGTATGCACTTATGCACCAATCCTCCGAATCGCGTTTGTATGTTATGGTGCGTGGTGGACTAACAAGTGGCTGGCTGCAGCAATTTAAATATCCTTTGGTTTTCAGTGGAAAATTAAGTTTTACTATTTCTAGGTTTCACAACACTCCACACTTATGCGTCTTCACCGTTAGTGTTGTTCACAGCAAGATTTAGATGCTCCTGATTGCACTAGCGCTGTTACTTTATTCCCTTCATCTAGATTTTATGAGCATTTCGTTTCAACTTGTTTTTGTAATTACTTGCTACTTCTTTTGTTATTGAGTTTAAATTGGAAAATCTTTACGATTTCCGTTCCTTTCTTCATTTGCATTCTTTCGTTTCGTTTTGGTGTTGCTCTTTTTGCAAAGAGAATAAAATAAATTTACTATCGCTTGCCCTCGTAATGAAACGCCGGTACGGAAAACATGGAAAACATAGAACCTGCGAACTATGCAAACGTTGAGCGAAAACAACATAGTGGAAGAGTACTGAAGCTGTAGGACGAAACGGAGCGAAGGGGAGAGGTGGAATAGCAGCAATGGCTTGTCCTGCTATGCAATATAAGATGCAAAAAAGCATAGCAAAATTGAGAAGAGAATACAACACATGAAATTGTGGAAAAAAATGTTTATTGAAAAGTGTTTTGCCAAACAACAAATAAAACGAAAGCCAACACCAGTCAACCAACAAGTTGGAATTGTGTTCATAAACTACAATATTTGCAATTTCCTTCCATTTCAAAATGCTTGCACATAGCAGATATATACTCGCACGTTAGACCGACTTTACATATGTATGCATATATTGCTCCTAGACCTGTTCGTAAAGGTATGCGCGTGTGTATGAGTGTTCTTTTCGCTATGTGCATGCTTATGGAAATATACATTTTACGTACACACATCCCGTGACAAAATATACGGTCACGCGGTTTGGGTTATTTATTTATTTTTTCAAATTAATATCAATTAATCTTTTTTATGAAAGTACATATCTAAATCCAAATTTCAAACTTTGTACAAAAATTAGAAAAATACATTAAAGTTGCGCAACAATAATAAATTTGTTTACTTTTTTTTTTTTGAAAAATTCTAAGTAATACAGTTTATTACCCATTACATTTTAGTAATGTGCAAATTTGAAGTATCTACGAAATACCGTTGATTTTTTTGTTGACGATGTAACTCATTTTCTTCCATATAAAAAATTTTTCGAAGATATACATATACATATTTATTTCGGATGAAAGTTAATCAGTGACACCGTCAAGAAAAAAATTGCCAAAAATCAACGGTATTGTGTAAACTCTTCAAACTTGCCCTTTGTTACACAAGAATCAAATGGGCATAAAACTGCAAGCTAAAAAATTTTCTTAAAATTTGGAAAAAGGTGAAAATTTCAATAAGCTTTTGTTTTTTTTTTTTTAATTTTTATACAAAGTTTGAAAACTGATTTTTTTTAAATTTTTCACAAAGCTTGCAAATTAGATTTGTATGGTTTTTGTTGGACAATGAAATTAAAAAAAATGAATTGAATGAATTAAAAAATAACCCTAACCGGCTAACCGTATCATTTTGTCGCGTGGTATATGTACAAATACTAACCAGACTACCAGTCACAGCTTTCATACCTAGCAAAGGTTGAGCAGCGAGGCTCAAATCGAAGCATAAATGTAGATACACATATACAAATATATATTTAAACTTAAATCGAAAAATATGTGTACGTAAGTATGAAAGCAGACTTGAGTTGATTATTTTATCGCGCTCTTGGCTTACTGGCGCGTTTGTCGTGGAAATTGCCAACACAAGTTGGCAATGTAATTTATGATTGTAGACGGAAATGATGAAAATTTGCAATGCTGGATTGTGCTAACAAAAAAAAAAGGAAAAAGAAAAGGGATTCGCCATTAAATGTGCCGGGCTAACTAATGATGTGCACTGCACTTTGTAGGCAAAGCAGTGTTGTTAACATCTGTAAAATTTTGCATTAGTTACTCCCACAGTTGCAATCATAGACGGTAAAGAGCGAGTCTCTTTCTATAATAATAAAAAAATAATCTTCTCATTTATAAAACAAATATTTTGATATTAGTGGGACAGGATTCGAAATAAAGAAGAACACATTTTATCTTACTTGATGATGTCCTGTGTTTTTGCTTTGGATTTTTCTTAGTTGTATTGAGGATCGATCAACTACATTCTCTACACCTAAACTTTAAACCATTTCAAGTAAAAGATGAATGTTCTTCTCTTATACTTAAGTACAAGCATCGTAGATGAATTCAGGTTATATCCAAGTTGTTGAGCTCATACAATTTTGGGAGTTGAACCAATCTAATTTATTTGAAACCAATTTGCTTAGCCCAAAGTAAATCCCTTTCCGAATGACTATCTTTGATAGGAATAAAGTAGTTATTTCATATGCACTGATCTTTCATCTCTTGTTCAAACTTGTCCAATGTATCAAGCTGGTGTCGCAATATTTGTTCCTATACAATAAACTAAAATGTAACAATGATTGGATATATTTTTACTTTACCTGGTTTTTTTAAGACTCATCGCACTGACGCGGATTTTTAATAAATCGCTAGACTGTGATATAAGTAGAAAATTCCTTTATGAGTAGCCTTTTGATACACCAGAAAAATTTTGCATAAATTCTTGATGCATCCGCGAAGCGGAGGGTCGTGACACAACAATTTGGCAAGTTCTTTGCGAATATTACAATTTCGTGACTACTGGATATGTAATAAAAGCGCAAACATATGTTCATTAGGGTGGTGCAAAGTTTTTTTCCAGCCAGCCCCAAAACTGAGAAATATCGAAAATAAGGAGACGCGTATTTTTTAATATTTTGAAATTGGTTAATATTTGACCGTGTCGCCGGGGCCTTGAGGTAGAATAAATCGTTAAAAACAAATATTTTTTGATTGCATAAGGTCACTCAGAAATCTTCAGAACGTAAACTTATGATGCATATTTAACTTAAAAATTTTACTAACTACTGTTTCATAACCGATAATCTTATCTCTTATACACAAAAATTTGTTATTTTATGTGTTCGTAACCATATAACGCATGTTATGAAAAAAATCGTAAAATGTTAAAGTTAAATAAGTATCGTAATGTTGGTTTTTCAAAGGGAAATATTCTTATTCGATCAAAAAATATTTATTTTTAACGATTTTATTGGAACTCTACAAAAAAATGTTTTTTCACAATATAAAATATATGGGACCTTCAAAGCGCCGCACAGTGGGATTTCGGCGGAAAAAACTATGTTGGTGAAAGCCCAACTCTAATCGTAAATCAGGATTGATCGCCTTAAAAAATTACGAATTTATAGGTGATGTTTGCTTTCTGTTAAGATGTGGTAGCAAATATGATACGTGCGGTAGTAATCCAGAAGGAGGATCTTCTGTCCCACAGAGCTCGTAATCCATACAGTATCCTTCATTCGTAACGTGTGATACCAGTAAGAGTACCAACAGAGTAGAGCTCTTGTTGAAAATCGACTATCCGGCTATTCGATTAGTCGACTAGTCGATTAGCAACTTTCTTGGAAGTTGAATGTCGAGCAAGAAGTATTCGATTAACCGTCTGAAATCACGCTACAATTTCAGCGAATAAATGCGATAAACATAGCATGCATTTAGGCGCATGATGATAGCAAAAGCGCGTAAACACAAACAATGGAAGTGGTAAGATTAAAATATATCTGTATAATTTTTGCAAATGAATACAGTTTACACAATTATTTCCCCAGGGGCGTTCATATAACTGTGCGTATAAACATATAAAAATATACGATTGATAAATTTGTATGCTTAGATGAATCCCCTTAATATTTGAAATCGAAATATATTTGTTGACATAACTAGTCGACAAATCGAAAACGAACGGTTAGTCGACTAGTTGTTTGTGAGCGGTTAGTTGAAAAAGTTGAAAAGAAACGATTAGTCGATTAGGTGAAGTCGACTATTTTTTTAAACAACTTTTACTAATCGATTAACCGATTAGTCGACTAGTCGATTAACAAGAGCTCTGCAACAGAGACGCCATTAGATGCACCATTAATGGTACAATCGAAATGCGAGATACCAATATGGGTACCATCGGAGACGCCACTAAGGACGCCTCCAAGGTGTTTCCTTTCCAATAAAAAAAAGGTTCATCGAATTCGATTCACGTTGTCAGAAGCAAAAAAAATTTGCTTGGAATACCGTTAGTTTCTTCATGATGCAATGATCGGGACTAAACCAAATTAGTATGGGACCACCCATGAGGTACCACCTTATTATCGCAAATGGCTAACATGGTCGAAATGTCGTAACATTCATAAAAAAAAATATTTCCGACGAATTTATAACCTCCACCTTTTTTGAAGTCGGATTCAAATTCAACTTGAACTGACGCAATTAGGTTATTGAAATATGTATCACAACGTGAGACGAAATACGACTGAGAAAGTTTTAGTTTTAAAATATTTTGAAGAGGGTTGCCACCTATTTGAAAATTCGGACGAAATTAAATTATGCACAAATTAAAGTTTATTTGGCATTTCGTTTTAAGACAGGGTGGCCAGTATTTAATTAACTTTTATTTGTATTTTCGTCGTCCTAAAACTTCAAATCGATTATTGTGCGGCACGGTTAGATATTAACCGATTTAAAAATAAAAAAGCGAGGGTCTCCTTATTTTCGATATTCGTCAGCTATGGGGGTTGGCAGCGGGAAAATTCCAAAAAGTTGATTTCCCTGTGTTCTTTTGGATCACCCTAATGTAACATGCATACATACATATGTTTTATTTGTACTATAAATACTTAACTGTAGATCTACACTTACCCGGAATTGACCAGAATGCTCAAATTTATGAAAATCTGGCTCCAATTCAAGTGCTTCTTCGAGATTTTGCAAAAATTGTCTTTGGAACGTGACAATTTCGTGAATGTTACCAAAGAGTGCATTTATTTCCGCATTCGATAGGAATGTCTCTCGTTTCATTGGCTCCAAGTAATGCTCCAGTAGATTGTTCAAGTGCTGAAAAGTGAGTAAATTCAGAAAACTTTATTCCATCCAGAAATTTTTAGAAATTAAGAAGTTAAATGATAACTTATGTATGTACATACAGAACAAGGGCAAGTGAAAGAATAAGAGATATTCTTTAAAATGGCTGGTATGTATACCTTTTAGAGAAAAAAAAAACTGTCGCGATGCTAAGTAACCTCAAAAATGGGCAAAAATCGCATTTCCTCATATTTAGTTTGGGATATTTAAAATAGCTGATTTGATAGAGCAATTCTGAGTTCAGATTCGAATTCAGTTACCCAAAATTTACTAGAAATCTAATATGCAATTATCTAATATGCAATTTTCATGTCGGACTACTTATGTTATCATACATATTTAAGTATATATTAAAAAAAATTTACAAAAACTAAAAAAATTAATAGAAGTTAATACTGCTTTTATATCTTAGCAAAGACTTGATATTTTAACAAAGTAAATCATACTGGAAGAATTTGGCAGTGCTTATGAATAAAAACTAGAGTCCTTTTTTCGCGACTATTTTTTTCACTCCCACTTCGAAATTTTGTGGGAAATACCTAAAAAAAATCCCTGAATATATGAGTCCTTAATACTAATATTAAGTGATCGACCAAGGCGTGCAAAGATTTCCCGTTTAAAATACACAAACTTTGATTTTTTTCTTAAAAATTCTACAGCTCAGAGGCATTTTATGACATAATCTTGCTCAATGATAGGGTTTCTTAAGAATTGAATGCTCTACAAAAGTCTCTGAGTATCTGAAGAATCCTATCATCAAAAAATCTATACACAAGACTGTGAAATTGAAAGTTATGTAATTTACTATATACTTATATTAATACACATTCTTTCAATAATTTTGATTAATCTAAATTCATGCAAAATAAACTGCACAACACATTTAAGAAATTGAGTAAGTTTTTGCATGACGGTAGTTTTTTGAAAATTATGTTGTAGCAATACTGGAATAAGTTCAGAGGGTGTACTTTCAGTAGATATACAGTTTTTAATACTCGAATTGACTCTCAACTTGACGTCGGAGTTAATTATGGGCAATTTTTATTTTAGGCACAAAATTATTCCAGAAAATGAATTAAAGATTTATATGACAACATCGATGGAATTGCCTTAAGTATTTTCGCTGAATGTGTTATTAATGTAATCGCACGTGTTGGTATCCTATTGAGTTTTTTATGAAGATTAAAAAAATTGAAAGCCCCAAGCAATTACATATGTACGTATAGGTAAATACCTGAAACCACTACAGCTAATAAAAGTATGTGCATATACGGTGGCGGACAAAAGTCTACATACAGAGGATTTTTCACAATGTATGCAAAGTTTTTTTTTTATTTCTTGTAACTACTTTTTTTTAATAAAAACTTAGTTCATACTACGACGAAATATATACAAATAGCATGTCTAAACTTTTTGCAAAACTCAGAAAAATTCAATAAATTTTCATAAAGTTTTTCAACTTTCTAATCAGATTTTTTAGAAAAATTTTGATTACGCAGATTATTAAATTTTAGTACAATAAAGTTCAAGTTTGAAGTAGCTAGGACCTACCATTGATTTTTGATAATTTTTTTGCTGACAGTGTCTCACGTTTTCTTCCATACAAAGTATGTTCGACAATTTTTTATATGGAAGAACAACACCGTCAACAAAAAAATTGCAAAAAATCAACGAAATTTTGTAGCCACTTGAAGCTTGCACTATTTTATATTAGAATTGAATGGGCTATGAAACTGTATACACAAAAAAAATCTGATTAGAAAGTTGAAAACTTTTATGAAATTTTATTGAATTTTCCTGAGTTTTTCCAAAAGTTTAGAGATTCTATTTGTATCAATTTTGTTGTTTGAACTATATTTATATAAAAAATAAGTTAAAATAAATTAAAATAAATAACTATGCAAACATTGTTAAAAATTCTCTGTATGTAGACTTTTGTCCGCCACTGTATGTACATATGTACATAGACTCGCCTTAACAGAAAAGTTTCAGGGAAACACACATTTATAGGCGTCTCCAAAATGATTGTTAAAAAAACGCCAGCAGCGTTAAAAAAATATGAACTTACAAAAATTTTAATTAAAATTAGAATCTACCAAAACATACGGAGAAAAGAATAAAGCTGATACGCGAAAGTTATGAGAAAAGAAGTGGGGAAAAGGAAATCGGACCGGCCATCGAATAGAAAAAGAAGACATCTTGCCTGAAGGCCGTTCCAAAAAGCGAACGACGGAAGCCGTAAGGATAGTTTAGCACACTTGGAAAACATACATAGAAATATGTTTGTACGTTTTCGTGTATTCATTTCTGAATACCTGCAATGAATATATGTTCTCAGTGCATACATACATACGCACATATGTATCCAGTGGCTGAAAAAGGGTATGCTAATGTAATCCAAAAACTTTGAAACAATAGTTGAATAAATAGAAGTTTTGAGTTAGTGAATGCTGCCCAACACGCCATTATTTGAAGCCGTGGTCTATGCTTTGTGGTTTGTGGCTATGGCAAAATTTAATACCGCCAACTGTACCAATTAGTGGCGTTTGCTGTTTGCACTTTTGGCATCGGCGTGTAAATCCTGCCAAGTTGCGCAAAACTTGCTGAAACTTATTAAACAATGCTAGTAGCTGTGGAAAGTACTTGCACCTTGCCAAACGCGATTTATGCATTTATACCAGTGATGGGCGCACTAACATTATCACATTTGTGCATGTGGTAGTGTATTTTTGCCGAGAGCGAACGACTCAGCCATTCAGTCGATAGCTTCATTTCAAACGAGGGGGTTGTGCGCGCACGATTGCCTGTAAAGCAAACGAAACAACGAAACAAGCACAACCAGCCTCAACAGCAGCCCGAAACAAGCACACAACCTGCTTCAATAGCAGCCCGTGGCAGACTGATTCGCTAGTCGGTTTTGCTCGGCAATAATAGTTGCGTTCCAGGTGTTCACGATATTCGCGATTTGCAGGTTTTTTCTACCCGAAAGCGTTCCAGGTGACCAAAAACCTGTGAGAGAAAGCAATTTTGTGAGCGTAATTTCCACTCTCTCTCAGTGAGAAGTTGCAGGTTTTAGTCCGAAGTTTTTCTTCGTGCAAGTTCATGAAAAGTGTCAAACTATCAGCTGAGCTGTCAAACACAAATTTAAAATAGAAAAAAACAAGAAAAGTATCTTAATTTGCAGGAGTAAATGCATAAATCGGAATATTAAATTAGTATTAATATAAATATTAAATATCGCACAGTCCTAGCCGGCGTAATCTATGACAAATATTTTGACGTTGAAATAGTCACAGGAAAAGTGGTTTTACGCGTTCCAGGTGACTATACTGTTTCGCTCTCGTTCCTCTCTTTCAAGAGAATAATTTTGTTATTTGACAGTTTTACAGGTTTTTACCCGAAGTTATGTGGAACAGAACTAAAGT
>JAPVRG010078943.1:401-15129 GCA_029783565.1 Rhagoletis cerasi
TAATCATGTATATGTGAAGTAAGAAATTTTGTATATAAGAGAAAGCATTTGTCAATAAAGAACAATTCTTGTCACGCGCTTAACCTCGGCGTTTCAATCATAGTTCACTACGGTTCATACTTTACGGATATCCGGCTTAATTCTCTGTCTAAAGATAGGGCGTGAGCTACTAAGACTGGTTGATCCCTGGCAGAGGTGGGAAGAACACTTGAAGACATGAAGCTTCGCTTCTGGTGTGGGGGTGAGCTGTGATCAATAGTGAGGTTGCTGTCCAGCCTGACGAAGCACGATGTCAAAGTAGAAATTATGATGGTGCCTCGTTGAGCCCAACGAAATGTGCAAGCCGACAATTTGCAATATATCCTTGGACCAGAAGGTGTGCCTATTACTCTCATCATCAATGTAGTTTAGGAGACCATCGGGAAGGCAGAATTCTCCAAAACTGTTGTCCCGGACGGAGTATGCTTGTTGATGCTAAAACACTTGCGCCCGTCGGAAGAATAGTACCTGAAGAAGGTTTTAAATCTATCGATGGGCACTCTCAACGCTCATGGTATTTCTGTCTGGAAGAATGGTTCCACTACTGAAACCTGAGAAGCCAACCAACAAAGGGGAATTCATCATCCAGCTCAGCAACATGATGTTAGTCTATAAACACACAGCTAACTGATGGCCTTCACCGAAGCCTTGTCTGAGAGATAGCTCTCCTAGAGGCTTTGGAAATGCCAAAGGTCTTCAAAACCGTTTATAACTTCACGCTACTGTAGGACTTTGAGACATCCACGCTGTCAGGGGAACTTAATCGATCGACGGCGATATACTTGAGGCAATCTTCGCCACTCGACAAAATTGGTTGAGGTATAAAAAATCGGACAACTTTTTTTCCTGTGCGGCAATGACGTCGATGATCTGTGCTCGAAAGTAAGCGGGTCTTACCGATTTTTCTCCCTTCTAAACTGCATGGAGCCCTATCCCCTTCTCTACTTGGATGAAGTACGTCAAGCTGCAATCAGACATTCACGTTGATGGTACATCAATATCGACTGTTAATAACACGATTTCTTCTTTTTCTTGTTTGGCGCTGTAACCGCTTAAGCGATTTTGGCCGAGTCCAACAAAGCACGCCAGTCATTTCTCTTCTGTGCCGGGTGTACCACATAATCTCCAAAATCAAAATCTCCAAATCAAAATCCCCAAATCAAAATCCCCAAAATCACAATCCCAAAATCTAAATCCCCAGATACAAAATCCTCATTATACATTCAAATTAGGTTTAAAATTGCCGCGATTTTAAACCTAATTTGAATGTATTTCACACAGAAAATGAGGACTCTATAATCGACATTCTTTCTAAAAAAAAATCAAAAGAAATTGTGTAATGAATTCGCAAACATTTATTGGGTAACTGAAAATTGAAGAAAATGCAATACGTCGCAATAACTTATGAATATATTTTACATGAGCTTAAATAAATACAAACTTCATTGTTTTTCAAATTAGTACCCATGATACAAATATAGTAAGATAGAACCGCTGAGAGACGCTTTTAGCCATTTTGACGTCTTCAATCTTTATAATTCTAATACAAAATTTAAATAATTTTTCCCAAAAAATTTACTTCAGAATAATGCTTTTTGCAATTATAGGTAGTTACAGGCAAAAGTGATAAAGCGTATGACGAAATGTTATGCGAAAGTGTAAATAGCGAAAAAATTAGTAATAACATAACGGTATGGGTATTGTATGTATATACATAAATATACATATATACATATATGAATATTGCCATAAATTGAAACACGGTTCAAGTCATGGTGAAATTATACCAGGTGAAGTATTAAGAGCGAGAACAAGGATTTATATAGATTATTTGAAAATTTGCCTTCCAAATTTTTATAAAGTAGGGATGACACGATTTGTACATTTTGGCAGCCACAGAGTGGTGTTGTCTACAAATTTGTATCGAGAATGAGTTAAGCTTAATAAAAAACCTCACTCTGTAACTGTCAAAATGTAGAAATCTGTACAAATTTACAAATCGTTTGATCCCAGCTTAAGATAGCCGAATTACAGAAAATAAAGCGATGGTTCAATTCTGCTTGCAAGTGCAAAAGAGAGGGTGAGAAGAAAAGGGAAGAGTACACATGCGTCTGTACCGTCACATCGTTTCAAGTTTCTTGCTTTGCTTCTGACGTTTTCATTGTTTCCCATGTAAAGAACGAAAAACTTAAATTCAAGAAAATTGAAGCGTGTAAAAGCAAATAGAAAACACAAAAGAGAATGAACAAGTAGTAAGTGAATCATGTAAATCGGGTGTATGTAACTACGAATCAGAACAAAGGTAAGACCCGGTTTGCGCTCTTGTTTATATGATCGGTGATATCATTTATTCAAAAGTTTGGGGATTTTGTGTTTGGGGATTTTGTATCATTGTCACCAAAAAAAATGTGGGGATTTCGTGTTTGGGGATTTTAATTTTGGGGATAATGTATTTGGTGATTTTTTTGAAGCTGGGGATTTTGTGTTTGGAGATTTTATTTTTGGGGATTTCGTGGCTCTCCCATTTTAAAATCGCTCGCCACAGCTCCTAGGGTTGTGATAAAGAGATCAAGGCAAATAGCCGACCGGTTAAGGTCACCGAGGGTTAAATAGTAGGACGGTTTAGGCGAAGTTGTAGACCTGTTAAAACACCGCAGTCCAGAAAGCAACGAGATGCCCTCCAGTGTCGGTTGAACACCACCTACACAGCGAGGACAACATTTTCCTCGTCAAAAAATATAATTTTATGCTTAGCAGGGTTTCTGCGCAGCTGCTACCGCAAGTAACATTCGCACCGAAACTTGGTGGCAGCGGAGCCAACTATTAGGCACGTCAGAAGGCAACTCTACGTACTTACGGACGAGATCCAGATTTAGGTTGCACAGCCATTGCACTCAACCTTGTACAGGCTGCCCAAAACCGACACTCACCGAGCGACAGTCACCGCTTTTACCAGCACTCGCACCGTGGAAGCCATCAGCGGAGTTCAAACAGCAACCATCCTAGATGAAGAGCTTCTAAAGTATTTATACTGTTGCTGGCCAAACTTCTACGTCAGACTGAATCTTGAAATGCCCAATATACATACATATGCCCCGCGTATGAGGATAACCCTCACGACACCAAACACCTCTTCACTGACAGACAACCTTAAGCACAAATTAATTTAATATCAGCCATCAGATATCAAGTATCTGTACAGAGAATATCACCAACAAAGCTCAAAAGAGCTATTTAACAGCCCATAAAAATAATGAATTCTCCTCACATACGTTTGCGTTATTCAAAATGTCCTCAAATTCTCAATAAGGCAAACAATTTCAACTACAACAACGAGAGACACAAACAAACCTCATTAGCCTCATGAATTCGCGAAAAATTTCAATTAAAGTTAATTTCAACAAATTGCATGCCGCAACGTGTTAAAAGGCAATAATCAACGGACATGTATATATGTAAGTACGTGCAGCAACTATGCGGAATACAGTAAGAAAGTAAATCGAAATAATTTGGGCAAGAAAAAATGCAAGCAAAAACAAAAATTCTACGAAACACACAAAAGAAGGTGCAAGGAAAACACGAAATTCCAGAAGTTTCAAATTATATTCTTCAAAATTTGAAGGTTTCCCCTTTTCTACCTTTGTTGTTTCCATTCAAGCTACTTGCAACAGCCATTGCTGCATACACAAATTATTACTTGTACTCATGTGTTGTTGTAGCACTTAGAATGCAACTGGGCAGGTATGCTCGATGCTGCCACACGAGTTGCGAGAGCCGATAACACCAACAACAACAACAACGACAATTGGTGTTGCTGCTAATGGCGACTGCAACTGCCATGTTGTTGCGGCATAAGGAGGAGGTGGCGGCGGCGGCAATGGCGGCGTGCCGCGGCGGTGGTGGTGTTGGCTGATGGCGTTATTGGTGGCTGTTGATGGTGGTGCAACACCAGCACCTCAAGCGACTGTGGGCAACAGTAACAACATCACCGGCAGCGGCAGCAGCAATCGGAGCACTTAAGTGCCCCCTTCGTTGTGTGTTGCATGCAACTCCGCCTTCTCAGCAAAAAAGAAGGCAAAAGAAAAAAAACGTATTGGTGCAACTTCCTGCGCAGCAAGGCGCTATTGTTGCCACCTCGATGAGTGCAGCAGTGCAGGCGTGCAACAATTTTACAGTTGCTGTTGTTTTTATTTTTGTTGCTGTTGTTGCAGCTGCCGCTCGACGAATGAGCGATTACTCACGCGAAGGTAATTTGGCAATTGCTTATTAGCGCAGTCGCCGCTGTGGCAGCAATTCGACGAGGGCAAGCCGAGCAGCCAGGCAGCCAACCTCTTATATCACCTCCTTGTTAGTTGGCGCAGTCATGCCTGAAAGTCGCACATCCACCAAGCCAGCTCACCAGCAGTCGCAAATAGCAGGCGGTGGCGGTGGTGGTGGCGGTGGCGGCGATAACAGCATTTGTTGTTGCTGGCACTTACTCAGACACTTTAGCGACGCAGTTGCAGTCGTCGGCCCCTGCTGCTGTCTGATAACCTGTTAAGAGACTCGTTGCTTTGTAGCAGCAGCAGCAATATACTCGTATTCAACATAGCTGTTCGACAACGTCGCTTGTGACTTGTGGCAGTGATCAATCGCATCGACCACTTCGGCTGTCCGTATAAAAGTGAGTCCTCTTCCTACTTCTCACAGTGTTCACTTCCACCAACATCTGCGCGAGGTGGCATGACACGTCCAGCCAGCCATCCATCCAGCAAGCCAGTCAGCCAGTTAGCCTACCAGCCGCATCATCGTCCTCATCACCATCACCATCAGCGTCATTGAGAGCCATTCGCCTTTGCCGCAGCAGTCGTTTCGTGCATTGTGGCTGCGCATGCGCACATTTCGCAAATCGTGCCCGACGAACTTGACGTGCTTGTTAAGCTCAACGCAGTCGCTTAGGTGCCGCCTGAGTGCAGTTAGTCATTTTACTGCCAGACTGACTTACTGCGCGCTGACTGACTTACTGACTGATGGGCAGACGAATCTGGCGAACTTGGTTGTCTTTAGCACATTTCAGTGGTCACTACCACCAGCCGCTGGCACAAGCTCATGCAGGCAAACTATCTACGAATACATATCTGCTGCACCATAATTTGCTATCGTCGTGCTGCTTTCCCCCTGGCTGCCTACATTTTGCGTCAACCTTGCCGTCTCTGTAGCCATGCTTGGCTATTCGTTCCTGAGCACAGTTGCAAGTTAATTTGCCATTTTGCAGCTCAAGCCAACACTTTTGCGAAGACTGAATTGCACAAATATATATCTATGTAGTTAGCAGCAATTTGCTTTTGCCACTGCTACTTGGTCACTCAGTTCATTGACTGCCACACAACTACATACCTAGGCGTGTAAGCGTGTTTGTGTTTGTAGTTATTTTTAAGTGCAAGTTTTTTTTTTCAAGGAATTGCCTGCACTCGTAATTTTCCATTTTAATTTTGTTGTACTTGAAATTACTGGCTACAATGCGTCTCTCATTAAGCACATTTGACATTGGCTGAAAAGATACAAGAAAAGAAACACATTGGACAGTCTCGTGACATTAATGTGGTCTGGGTAAGGAAAAAATAATGGGCAGATATCAAGAAAATTGGGGTATGTTATTACTAGTGACTTACAAGACATCCTCTTTTTGAGATTTTTGATTTAGAGTTGACGAAGCATTAATTTTCTTTATCGATGGAAATTAAAATTTTAAAAAGAGTACGTTTTTTGAAGAAGAATGGTGGCTATTCGTTCAAACCATTCTTCGTAATACAAAGGTCAGTTATTTTTTACGTAACGGACGCCGATGACTTTACGGATAAAGTAGATTTTAAGGTAAACTCTTTACAGACGCAGAGGAAAAGCCGTGACTGATCCTTCAAATATGAGTTGTCATTAATAGTAAGCGCTCGCATTATTTTAATAGTGTGTGGGACTTTTTTGAATTTCTTAAACTGTAAAATCAAATGCGCCATAAAATTGAAGGAAGTTTACCTCAGCGCTTTTGGAAATTGAGACAGCTGCTCCGATTTTTGCTCCTGCGGGTCGAGATCTATGACAATGGCCAAAAGGGCACAGATTTCTCTGCTTTGGGTTAAAACGACACGTGGCTAGTGAAATTTTACTGCGTTCTTATAAAAGACTTTTGCGATCAGGTGTCTATTGGTTTCAATCTTGAATTTATGTCTTGCGGTAGTGGATCTTTTACCAATATTAGAAAAGAGTAATATGATGCTGATGGATGCAAATATTTTCCGATAATTACAGTCCCAAGAAAATTCGACAGTAATTTATCAGATAGTGTTAGTCTTTCGTGGCCAAAGAGAGTCTCAGCTTATACCCGCAAAAAAACAATACTTGAATCGTTAACAAAAATATTTCAACCGAAAATTGGTTCGGTTACTCTTGGAAGCACCGGGATTAGACATTACAATGAGCTCAAATATCTATTACGCCTCATTGATAAGAGCTTTAGATATGTAGAACATTCATTAAGGATAGTGGATTCTGAACTCTTAGTACATTTAGTGCATTTACCTCACGGGCCTCTTGGGGGAAAAAATTCTACTACGAACTAGTAGACTTACTACCTTTTAATTAAGTCCAGAGAACTGCTTTACGGTAGTGCACTATACTTCATATTTTTGTTTAAGTACCAGCCTCGAGAGAGTAACAAATACGAATAAGAAACGGTACTCTTTAAAGGTAGAAATATTTTGGCCTTATTCCGAGCTTTGAAAAGATACGCATTCTCTAGTTCCATATTAAATATATAAGTTTTCTATGGCAAGAATTTATAGAGCAAAATCCAAGATTAAGAAACATACAGCGTGTCCCAGAAGTCCACGTCTAGCTAGAAACGGGTGACAGGCCAGGACAAAGTGGCGTCGCTCTCTAACTCGCTCACACTTCGTAAAATGACTCTCTCCGTCTCACTCAAACATGAATTACCTTAAAAGTTACGGCTTCAAGGAAAGTTTGGGGTGCACTAAAATCGTTTTAAATAAGAAAGAAATTTTTAAAACTGAGTTTCTTTACAAAAATCAAAATTGTCCATAATTTAAGAAACAGTCTAGCATGTGTCATACCATTTTGGAATCCTTATTAAATGCGTCAACTTTCAAAGTTACTTTCCAAACTAATGTAGTACATTTTTTTTCAGTACAGTCAGTTAAAATTGGGCGAAGCATTAAATTTCAAATTTTTGTTGGGGAAAGATTTGATATCTGGAAATGAGCTTTTAGTCATAGTCATAGTTATATATGTAGTATATAGCAATTGAGCTGATATACTGCCATCCGCTGACTTGAAAAGCTTGAGAGAGTTTATTGCTCATTCAAAGCGACGCTTATCCAACAGGCCACACACAAGGTACCGCCGTCTTCCGTATCTAAATCGGATGCCTCCCCTGGGGCTGGGTTGCAGTCGCTACCGATTATCTGGGCATAAAAAGTTTAACACCGATTATCCAGTTACCCAATCTGAGGGTAACTTTTTCCTGCGGCCTCTATTAAAGAGTAGTCTGCTTAGCTACCTGAGATCACAGAGATCAACCCGCTTTTGCGAAATCTGTAGGGGGTAGGGAAGGTTTCAACAAATTGGCCTTCTTACAGATGTCATTAGACAATCTGTCATGTGTGCTACAGATTGCAGTAGAGTTCCAGTTTGAGTCTCTTACGTTTCTGAAGTATGTGCTATTTATACAGGTTTTGTCCATAAAGAGAGAAACTTTTAGTTCAAAATGTGTAGTAACCGATAAGGAGAGCGAGGTCGCGAATATCCTCCCTGGTGTTAGTGACAAAGTAGGCACAGTTCACCAATTACAAATAGCTAAATTAATTTTAAATTAAAAAGTAACACACCTCCTGCATTTGTGTTCCAACTTCCGCCTGTGGAGTGTTGCGAAATCGAATTGGACCAGATCAGAATGCAGGTCTTCTTCTTCCTGTGGAGTGTAGCGAATTCGTATTGGACCAAATCAGGATGCAGGTATTCTTCCTGCACCTAGCCTTCCAGGATTTCCCGTAGTAAATGAAGGTATGTTAAGGGCACAGCAAAAAATAAGTACAATAATAATTTTAATCCCAAAACTTCTGAACCGCTGATGCCGCCTAAGCGGTGTCGGTCGTGCCCAATAAAGCAAACCAATCGGTTCTCTTCTGTGCCAACAGCCAAACTTTAGTTAATCCTGTGCAAGAACCTATAGATTCGGAACGTTTTCATAGTGGAAACATCACTGCAAAAGCTCGACCTTACTGCATTTTCTACATCCGACTACATCGCATTAACCGCACTACTAACACCAATTTATAGGATAATGGGGATGACTGTAACTATAAAGAACCCTGAGTCTAACTGAGTCCCATAGAGAACTGCCGCCCAACCAAACCTGTAGTGGAAACATACTCGACGATTTAGCATTACCTGACGTAGGGCGCAGCTATTAGAAGCGAACTTAAGTCGAATATCTGTACACCGATAAGGGTGGGGTACCAAAAATTCAGCAATTCCTCTCTATTTCTGTCCTCTCTAAGCTAGGAACTTACGTCCTTTCCTAAATTTTCCCAACAAGGCAAGCATACATTTGTATGCAAACTTATTTGAATTTTTAAAACACTCCTTCCGTTTTCTAACGTTTTTTAAACAGTACTTCATCACTTAATTTTACAAACTAAATTAAAATTGGCCACGTGTCGTAGATTAGTCGAAAAAAGAGGCAAATCCAACATTGTCCCCACTTCGTGAGCGCCACTTGATTGATTGGACAAGCTGAGCTGAAGTGTGCAAACCCAAATAAGCCAAGCAAGGACAGATTGACAAATTTCGCAACAACAAAAAAATAAAAGAAAAAGGCGAAAGACAGAGAGAAGAGTGATAATACAATTACCAAACATTTTGAAGTCACAAAGGAAAAAAATTTAACAAAATAAATGTGGGGCGGGCAGAATATAGACTAGAAAACCACGCATATTTTCAACGCAGGAGAAGAAGAGTTGAATTGAAAAATCATAGCGCATTAAAATTGAGTGCAGGACGAAGTGCAACGTGGTGGGAGTAATAAAGTGAGATGAGTAAAATACTTGAAAAATTTTACACTATAGATGCCGTAGTGAGCGAAAAAGTGGCGCTTTCGCTTAGAAGCTGAAGCGCCGCTAACTACACAGTGCATCGGAGAGTTTTGACTAGTGCTTGGTTGAGGACAGAGGTACGTACATATGTATCTGAGTGAGTGTGAAAATCTCAGTGGTGTGAAGAGCATATTTAATGCGGGGATTTGAAGTGTCGTTCAGGTGAACAGGCACTAATACTTACATGTGTACGTATGTTTATATATAAGTGGGCGTACTAAATGCGTTCTTGTGAGAGTCTGTTGCGTTGTCAATGAGTATTGCAAACAAATTGGCAAATATTTGCAAAGGATGCTGACGAACAATCAAACGAGCGCACGACTCGGTGTGGAGGTGGCAATATTTGAAAATCCAAAACTCAAAGTAAAATAAAATAAATAAATAGCGAGGTGGGGCGAAAGGAAGCAAGCACACGAAATGCATGTCGTTAAGTACGAAAAATCGCGCGACAATGGCGTGAAGCGATCGCGACAGACAGGGAGACAAATGTTTAGGAGGACAAAAAGACACATCGTAGCGGAAGCATACAGCTAGACAGGCAGACAGTCAGGCAGACAGGCAGTCAGGCGGGTAGGCAGTCAAGCAGCCAGCCAGCTAGCTAGCCAACCATACACACAAGTCAAACAAGCGTTACGAGCGGGATTAGCATGTTAAAATCGAGTGCCGGTAAATGTTGTGATTCATTTTTTTTATTTATTTGCCGCTCTTTGCCGCTAAAAACTCCGCTGGGGCTGAGCAGACACGCGTCAGAGCTGCTTGCTTGCTGAAGCGCCTGGAAATATGCTACCTTCACGCTGCTTGTGCAAATACCTTCAAACTTGCCGGTGATTGGGTGTGTGTGCGAAAAAAAATGTGGCTTAAAGAATAAATTGAAAACAATTGTTAACACGGATTTGATTTGCATGAGGAGTTGAAGTAGCTAGCGGTAAGGGAAGATTGCTGAAGGAAACAAGTAAAGACTTAAGTGAAAGGAAAGTGTGTAAAAATAAAGGAGGAAATAGGAGTGAAAAGGTAGTAAACAAAAAAGAAAAAAATTCTTGGAAAATCGAACAAAATCGGGTGAAGGACGAACTTTACAACTTGATAAGAATTACGCGCGAAAGTTGTAAAATGGCGCAGCAGAGCGCCAGGTGACGCCAAAGATGCTGAAGACAAAAGAAAAAGACAAATGTACGCACGCACATGCACATGCAAAGAAAAATTTGTATAAGTATATAAAAGCTCTCGCTAAAACAATGCCAACAATTGCGAGCTTCAGACAATCGCACGCGGAGACGAAAATAGAGCCTGCGGGACATTACAACAGCTCGCAAACATTGCAACTGCGCTTTGGGGTTTTTTTTTTTGGTTTTTAGTTTTGGTTCTTTGGTTTTGGCTTTTTTATGATTTTTTTTAATCTTCTTGGTTTTTTTCTAAGCCAGTTGTGGCTTCAGTTTAGCTTTAGTATCGTGGCGCACTGTTGCGCTGTTGGAGGCATCGTAGTATTAATGTAATACAGCGCAAAGTGTTGGCGCATAGTGTGAACAGCTCGCACTCACACACACTTTCATACACCTCGAGTTCTATAGTACCACTTTGTTTCGACTGCCTGCTGACACGCTTGGAAGCGGAAAAGTTAAAAGTCACAACCAGCAAGTCTTATCGATTTTCACTTGGAGAAATAAATAAGCACTTGTGCTCTCATACATACTATGTGGATAGGTATTTATATGCAGGTGCATAGTATGTGCCCAGTAGAACTTAGGAGCATCATACGATGGCTCGGTGAGTACTGCCTTTCAGGTTTACGATTACTCCCTCTACTGCTGTGCATAAGCGTGTCGTTTTGTATACTCCTTTTAAAATTGTATGTCTTAGGAGGACGAATAATCCCTTTTACCTCCTAAACGGACGATCAGCGAGTACAGACAGAAATACCATCCAACAAACTTCCTAAGGCAGCAATACGAAAGTTCTACCTACCATAAAACTCCCAAAAAGACAACAAGGGACTGCACATAGAAAATCATTCCATATTCCTCCCGAACGAGTAATAAGGGAGTACTTCCGTAAGAGTCATATCACAAGCCTCCTGTGCGAGTAATGAAAGAGCGTTTCTATTCTCCCAAATTCCTCCTCCTAAATTAATAGAAAACTACCTCCACTTTGCTCTATAGCGAGCAATCCATTTATTTAATTTTTTTAATCCCATTTACACATATACACACTTATACAAGATTTTAAGTAGATGTTTACAGGATCATATAATTACCTTAAAGATTACGGCCTCAAGGAAAGTCTTGGGTACAACACAATCGTTTTAAGTAAGTAAGAAAAAAATTTTCAAAACTGAGTTTCTTTACAAAAATCAAAATTGTCCATAATTTAAGAAACAGTCTAGCAAGTGTCATACTATTTTGGAATCCTTATTGAATGCGCCAACTTTCAAAGTTAATTGCCAAATTAGTGTAGCATACTTTTCTTTCAGTAGAGTCAGTTAAAATTTGGCGAAGCATACAATTTAAAATTTTTTGGGCAAAAAGTGACAATTTCTTCCAAGCCAGAGTAGTTGGCTATAAATTTTAGACAACAATTTATAAAAGCATTACTCGGAATTGCGTAATAAAAATAAAATTGAGAAAAGAAATTTGTAGTAACGGGAATTAAAAAACCATCACATTTTTTCGTTTTTTTTCTGAAAGCCCATAATTTTAAAAATACAAGACATAGATTTTTTTTTTATGATAACTATTATGACCTGTGTGGCCGCTGTGGTGTAGTGGTAAGCAGTGCGCGCTTCCACTCCGCAGGCCTGGGTTCAAGCCCTGGTCAGAGCAACGTCGGAAAAAAAAAAAATTAGAAAAAAGGTTTTTTCTTAACAGCGGTCACCCCTCGGCAGGCAATGGCAAACCTCCGAGGGTACTTCTGCCATGAAAAAGCTTCTCACAAAAATACAATCGCCGTTCGGAGTCGGCGTTAAACTGTAGGTCCCTCCCCTTTGTGTGACAACATCAAGGCGCACGGCACAAATCGGAGGAGAAGTTCGGCCAAACACTAACATATGTGTAAGCGCCAATCTATTATTATTATTATTATTATGACCTGGCGTGTCACCCGTTTCCAGCTTGATGTCGACTTTTTGGACACCCTGTATATAATACGAGAAGGCATTTTTTGTCCATTGCATCAGATTTGCACCGTTCGTTCGATTTTCGAAAATGGTGTCAAATTCAATTCAAATTATTTAATAAGTTAAATAGTAAATCATTACAATATGGGTATCTATCGATATGGTTTTGAAAATGCTTCTTTTCTTAAGTACCTGTTAAAAAAGTAAAACTCAACTTGAGTTAAGGCAATTAGGTAATGGGTGTCAGACCGAAGCGGTTTAAGAAGGTCTTAATTTGAAAATATTTTGAAGGTTGCCACCTGTTTCAAAAGTCGAATTAAATTTAATTATGCAAAAGTTATATGAAATACCAAACTATGATTGCCAAACGAAGTACTGCTAAGAAAATTTTCAAATTTTATGACATTTGAAAATGTATAATATTTTTGAGGTATCTGGTTTTAAAAACATGTTTAAAAAGTTAGATTCAAATTATTTAATAAGTTAATTGAATTACTGAAAGATGGGTATCAATCGAAGTGAGTTTGAAACGCTTTTTTCTGGACTATATTTTTTAGGGTTGCCACATGTTTAAGAAAACAAATTCAACTTGAATTAAGGCAAACTGTTAATTAAAATACATGGAATATGGATGTCAGACGAAAGAGGTTTAAAGAGGTTTTGAGATGTTTGAGGAGGGCTACCACCGATTTAAAAAGTTAAATTAAAATATTTTAATATGTTAATAGAATTATTGATATATGTGTATCAAGCGAAATGGTTTTGAAAATACTTTATTTCTGAACTATATATAGGAGTGTTGCCACGTATTTCATTTAAATATCTATCACAATGTCTGACGAAAGATATATAAAATTTTTGTTTAAAATACTTTTGAAGAGGGTTGTCACCGGTTTGAAATTTCGATTTAGTTAACTTAAGTATAGCAGTTCGCATGGCTCCGCGTACATTAGCTTTTATTGCTTAAAATGGGTGAAGAATTATCCAGGATCTACCTTAAGCCAAGAAAAGGTAAACGCATTAGCATTGATCATAGAATCTAGAGTAATGATCAAGATTTAAAGGGACGACATAACTGATAATTTTGCTAATAGAAAATTATGCAAAAAAGTTTCGTAAATATTTCATAACCAAATTGAGTCAATTTCAATGGCATCATCATCCTGATCGTTACCAAATAATTGAATTTATGGGATGGTGGCAACCATGCGCGATGTGCTTGAAGACAACGAATTCAGTCGAAGGTAGCAATCGAGAAGCACGTGATGGATGAATTAGGATGATAGTGCACAAATCATAAAGTTACAATTTCAACTTGGAATCGAATTGCAAAGTTCGGTAGGAGCGGCAAAATTTATAAAGCCTACTGGCGGCATCAGCGCGGCTTTATAACTTGTAAATCCACCACAGACCATGTATTTACCATACGCAAAATCTTGGAAAACCCACGAGGGGAAGATCGAAACACGTCATGTCTTTGTCGACTTTGAAGCCGCCTTTGGTCGTACAACATATTGTTGTCTATACGCCATGTTGTCTGCCCGCAAACCTAATAAGACCGCGTAAATTGATGCTGAGCAACACCAGCAGCTCCCTAAGGATTAGAAAGAACCTGCGTAAGCCGCTGAGTTTGACATCGATTTGTACAGTGCAGTAAATTCAAAAAGCTGGCTTGATAATGGTGTACGAATGGACAGAAACGCTCAGTAGAGGCACATGAATTCGTGGTCTGCGAGGAAAGGACCAGATGGGGAAAGGTTTGATTTCTGCATGGCTTAGGCGGTTACAGCGCAAATCAAGAAGATATTTAAATGCCCTTCGACGTATTACTCTGCACGCCGTGTTGGGTTGAGATAATCAAATAATTTCTGAGTTTTGTTTCGCTCTCACAAAATCCTAGAAAAAGGCATTTTCCAAAGAATGACTGTAGGCGATGAAGGGTGGGGTAATAAAATAAAATAATCTTTTTTATGTTTTTACATAATAATCTTCAGAGCGGCTGAGCCAATTTCAATGAGAATGTTTGAATAAATTCATTTGCAAGAATTGGGAAAGTTTTTATTACAAAAGAATTTCCATGCAGTTTATTCTATATTCGAAAAGTCTGACTCCTCTATAGTGACGTTATTGGAGCCAAATTCTTCATTAAAGTTATTGTAGACGATTCTTTAGTAAATGAGCAGATAACAAGTAATTTTTAAGCAATAAATAAAACTGACTTCAATTCTCATATACAAATTTTGTAGAACCGTTGATGTCTTCATGAGCCAATGATCGGAACTAAACCAAATTATTATGGGACCACCCTTAAGATACCACCTTAAATTATCCGGTAAAATAGACAAAAACCTCCAAAAAAATGTTCCGACGAATTGATAACCTCCTCCTTTTTTTGAGGTCGGATAGAAAGATAATTTTTTTTTGTTTTCATCAA
>JAPVRG010078958.1:377-13190 GCA_029783565.1 Rhagoletis cerasi
ATGCTAGTATTTGTACCTATGTATGTTAGGGTGTCCCTTATTTTTCATTTTCAAAAAATCTTAAGTCTCACCCCCAAAAAAGTTGAGGTAATCTTTGAAATACAATGTTTCTTATAGACTACTTAAAGCAAAATACATAAATGAGAATAAAGGCTAAGTTATGCATTCATTTAATAGTGACTTAAATTTTGACTTATCCATAGAAAAATCTATATCTAAAGAGTTTGCGAATAAATTGAATTCTCTCAAGGCTCTAATGATTGGGGCATAAAATGCATAGTTAGTCTTCACACATTCAATAAAGAAAATTTCATTATTTCGAAGATTTCTATGGGGAACGTGGACTCGTTCCAATAGGATAGGTGCGTCTACCACACCCCGAATAATATCGAACATAAGGCTGAGGGAAAGTATAATTCTTCTACTGAGCAGAGATTTCAGGTCGATTAGCTGACATCTAGCGTTATATGAAGGAACAGGATCCTTAAAGTTTAGAGAGCGGAGAGCAAAATTTACAAATGTTTTTTGTATCCGCTCGAGCATCTTAATACGGCAGTCATAGTACGGCCTCCATATAAACACTGCATATTCTAGTTTAGAACGAACTAATGAAGTGAAAAGTAATTTTAGAGTATATGGGTCGGTGAAGTCAGAACTAAAACGGCGTATGAAGGCGAGCATGGAATATGATTTTGCAATTGTGTGATTTAGATGGCCATGAAACAAAAACTTAGAGTCAACATAGTTTTAGCTTGAACTGAACTTGAAATTCCTTTCAAGACCATTTTTAAAAGCAAAGATTGTTTTATGTGAGTCCAAAAGTAGATATGGTACCGAAAGGAGGGATTATCCACCCACTATCAAAAATGTATAGCCATAAGTAGACATATTTACTTTTTAGGTAGATTTATCTACTTCTAGGTAAAATTTTTTCAACAAAGGTACAATTTGAAAATTGTATTTTCATCACTGGTGCTATTATGATGTCAACGAATAAGTAGATGCTGTCAAATCGACGAAGAGAGGGTTAGCGCTCCGCGGATGGCGCCACCTCTATTTTCTGCATCGTGTTCTCTACAGCGATTTTTTGTAAACATTTGGTAGCTAGATACGGAGCAGCTCTTGTTCCATATGTAACAGTATTAAGTTTATAATATGTTATGGGCTTGGTGGCGTCCGTTCTCCAAATGATGAGTGAAATTGACGACCATCAGGTGACACCAAAATTTGTCGGTACATTTTTTCAACGTCAGTGGTGAACACAGATCTTGTAAATCGAAACCGCACGAGGATTGAAAAAAGCTCGCTTTGTACTGTTGGTCCTGTATCAAGTCATTCAGTGATTGTCCTGTTGACGGTTTGGCCGAGGCGTCAAATACTACGCGGAGCTTGGTAGTTGAGCTTTCAAGCCTCAGCACGCAATGATGTGGAATGAAATAGCTCGGTGAAGGAATTGATTCTGCTGTTATGTTTGTCACATGTCCAGCTTCCTCGTACTCCTTCATGAACTTGATGTATTCAGTTCTTAAAGGAGGGTGTTTCTGCAATCGACGCTCAAGTGACAGGAATCTGTTAAGATCGACTCCATGAGAGTCACCCAGGGTTTTAGGGCTTTGATGAAATGGTATTTTTACTATGAAACGGTTTTCGTAATTTTTTGACGCATGTCGTGCGAAGTGCTCTTAACATTGTTTTTCTGCCATAGATAGTGACTTCTTGTTGCTTTTCACATCTTCTAATTCGCATAATCGTGCTATAGACGTTTCGAGGGTTTCGTCAGCCATACAGATCCCGCAAGAGACCTTCGTCGAGTTTTCCTCCTGCAATTTTCCTGAAACTATCCACCCAAATACCAAGTTTTGAAGAATTCGGAGATGTGTAGACAATTTAATCTGTACAATCGCCAGCAGCTGATAATAATGTTCTGCTCCCAACAATATATCGATTTTGTCTGGGCGGTTGAAGTGGATGACCTGTGCATGATCTGAAGCTACAGTCTTTAGCTGAATGGCTAATTTTTAGTCAGTTGAGTCATAATTTTTGCATTTGAGCGTGATTCAAGCGTTCATTTGGTGTCATTTTTAGAAATGTTTGGCATCGGAACAATGGATGAATACCATTTTTGCAAAGTTTGCATGCATTTTCGTTCTGCTTGGATGAAGCAGCAGAAGTACACACCCTTGAAGAGGATTTTTCTTTTTAACCCATTGCTTCCATTGATTGAAAGTGGGTTTCGAGAAAGGCCTAAAACTGTTTGACCTGCTGAAGTTCCTTCGGATTCGTGATCGATCGCTCATAAAGAATATGTGTGCCACGATTTAGTTTTTTAACTAGCAGATGTAACAAAATAGGATCCCATGCAGTAGTGTTGGCCCCAATGTTCTGTACTTAATGCATGTAAGCATTCTTGTGTAACGTCATGCAGTTGTCTGATTGCTATAGCTGAAGACGCAGTAGATGGTTGTTCGAGTAATTGGGTTATTAGCCTGCCACAAGAACTCTTTTTATTGTAGAAGCGTTCTTGTAACAACTTCCAAGCGGTTTCATAATTTTCTGCTATGGCTGAAAAATGGCTTATTCGTTTTTCTGCTTCTCCTACGACATTGATTTTTTGGATCGTTGGGATTTGCTGCTTGTGCACCAGTTGAGAAAATAGATCAAAAAAGGACGTCCACCTTAGATAGTCCCTATTGAACTTTGGTATGGTTATTTTTGGCAATGACAGCGCCTTGTTTTTAACGGGCTCGACATCTTGGTCTGGTAAATGTGAAGACAGCTTGAAGTTTTCAATCAGTAGGTTCTCGAGGTTTGTGTACGAGTCCATGTCGTATCCTTCGTTAAGGGGATCCTGACTGCATTCCCAGATTGAAAAGTGCAGTTCTTGGATTTGCTCCCTTAGTTTTTCCTTTAACTTCATGTTTGCTGCAGTTGGGACCATAACGAGCAGCCGCTTCAAGGACGACATCATTACTAATTGCTGATTTAGTCGGAGTGAGTGTTGCTGATGTATTACTTCTTGACATCTCGGAACCAACGTGCTGATTTGTATCCGCTGATGTCGTCTTTGGAGTATTTACCATGGCTGACTCGAAAATTTCCTTTTATTTTGTGGTGAGCTCAGATATTTTCGTAAAATACTCTTCCGTAAAATTGTTGTGGTCCAGTTGAGCATGTTCGAGGCACCGGATTTTGATGTCGGCGGTCTCGAATTCATCCCATACCATACCGTCTTCTGAGCCTTCCTTGTTGTTGTTGTTGTAGCGGCTTACTTAGCCCTGCCTAGATCGGCTTGTCTACTAGTCATTGTCATCAAGTTCAACTAACGGGAGGTCCAAAAAGTTTGCTACTCCCACTGGATTAGTCCAAAGGGAGAGGGGCGTTAGTTGATCTGGGTTCAGGGGGCATGCGAAGAGATGCGTCGAGTCGTGAGGTGATTCTCCGCATGCAGGGCATGAGTTAGGCACCTCCGCGTTCAATCTGCTCAGGTACGAGTTTAACCTGTTGCAGTATCCGGAGCGTAGTTGTGCTAGTGTGGTGCGTGCCTCCCGCGGCAGACGAAGTTTAGTCTCGTCAACGCCCGGTGGTTGGGTTCCCAGAACGGCATTCACAGGTCTGGAGTCCAAGTAACTTATGACCGACTGCGTGTGAATGCCGGTTAAGGCCTGTCTGTATGTCGTTGGGTCCAGAGCCTTTTTAATGAAACTCTGGACTTTGTTTGTAAGTTCATAGAGGCGCCTTTTGACGTGCCTGGGCGAGGGTTCTGCGTAAAGCAGGTGTCGGTTCGAGTGTCCGCGACAGTGACACCCCACCAAGAACTGCTTTCTGAGCATTACGTGCTGTATTTTGCCTTGTATGTTGCCAACAACGTTTCTTTGTCTTTGCCCCGGGTACTGCCGGTAAGCGACTTGAGGACCTTGTTGCGGCTCTGTACTTTGTTGACAATTGCGGTTGTGTGCGCAGAGAAAGAGAGCAGACGTTGTGGATTTTGTAGGGGAGAGGGTAAGAAGGTAACTCCCGAGTGTTTTCGGGTTGTTCACCGTCGGAATTGGTTCGCCATCGACGTGAATTCCTAGTTGTAGTCTGACCTCTTTCGTCCAGGTGGTGAAAAGGGTTGCCGAGGATTTTGTAGGGGAGAGGGTACGACTCCTTGCAGTGAAGAAAGCGAGAAAGTTCGGAGAGATAACCGTTTACTTTCAAGCACAAGTCATCATCCATTTCCAGACGCCATGATTGAGGAATCGTCAGCATGAGACAATGGAGACGCCCTCTGGTGGTTGAGGGAGTTTTGAAATATAATAATTAAACAGTAGTTGGGAGAGGACACCACCCTGTAGGACCCCCAGTTTAATTTTTCTAGGTTTACTATGTTTATCTCTAAATATTACTGACGAGTATCGACCACTCATATAATTGGCTGACCACCGTTTGAGTCCCTGTGGGAGAGAAGAAGCATCAATGTCTTCTAGTAGCGTGGTGGCAGACGGTGTCAATCGCCTTTGATAAATCCACCGCTACTAGGACTGTTCTCTCCCAGGGGCGGTGTCGGTTAAGGCCACGAGTTATCTTAGTGTTTATGGCGTTAGGTGCTGTTGTTGTGCTGGGCACTTTACGGAAGCCGTGTGATGACTCGCTGGGGTCAGGTGTTGTGTGTAGTCCGGGAGTAGCAAGGCCTCAAGTGTCTTCGGTGCCGGGAAAGGGAGTTATCGGACCATAAGTCTCCTTTGTTTGCTGGTTTCCCCGGTTTAAGCAGTGGACCACCCTCCCCATTTTCCATTTTCCAGCATCAGTATACAGATTCTGTCTGGTCCAATGGCGTTGGAGGTTTTCGCCTTCTCGATGGCTACCCAAACCTCACCTCTGGTGAAAGCAAGAGGTATTGACAGTTTGTGCAACCTTCTGGTCACTCGACGTTTGGCTTGTCCACAGGAGGATGCAGTGTAAACTGTCGGCTAAAGTAGCTCGCGCATCGCTCCGGGTCCGACGAAGAGTGGTCTCCAAAGGAGATTTCAACTC
The DNA here is from genome assembly GCA_029783565.1 of Rhagoletis cerasi. Classification (NCBI taxonomy): domain Eukaryota; kingdom Metazoa; phylum Arthropoda; class Insecta; order Diptera; family Tephritidae; genus Rhagoletis; species Rhagoletis cerasi. Next base: position 5,391 of record JAPVRG010078958.1, read on the forward strand.
TATCATCACGCTTCGTCGGATTGGACAATGACTTCACGGTTGACCATAGCTTACTCACACTAGAGGCGAAGTTGCAGGTCTTCAGATGCTGCTCCCACTTTTTCCGCATATGTCCGTTTACCAATTGCCGAATCTCCTTGTTGAGATCCCTAATACGGGATCTCGGGGATCGGACAGGTGGAGGTTATTACGCTCATCGGCTAGAACAGCCGCTTCTGTTGGAAGTTTGGACGTGTTTGTGTAATGCATCCATCTGGTACGAAGCGGGCTGCAGCAGCGGTGCGGAGCTTACGTTTACCCACATGAACGTCTGTTGGTGTGGGAAGTGCGGCGAAGGTGCTTTCGGTAACTTCCCGAAAACCGTTCCAATCAGCTTTCTGCGGAAGCAAAGTCGGCGGGTTTATAAATCGAGATGACTATGGGCAGGTGGTCCGATGCTAAAGTCAGCATAGGTTGCAAAATTATACTGTTTATCAGACCAGCGCTTACAATTGTGGGTTGGCGAGCTGCTGCAACTGCCCATAATCCTGGTGGGAGCGTCTTCGTTCATTGTGCGGAATGCCGAATCGTCTATCTGCTCAGCCAACTGTGTTCCCCTACGATCAATTGACAGGCTTGAATGCCAAAGATCGTGGTGCGCGTTAAGGTCACCAACTACCATACAGGTTTCCCCTCTGAGGAGCGCACCTATATCAGGGTGATATCCTGCCGGGCAGCTTGTGACAGGGGGTATGTATACGTTAAATATTTCGAGCTCGGCATCGCCTGACCGGATAGCAATACCTTGACATTCTAGGATGGTATCCCTGCGTTCGATGTCTCCATCGATAAGACGATATTGCACGGTGTGGGGAGTGATGAGCGCTAGGTCACCGCCATTATCCCGCTCGCTGAGCCCTTCTTCATAGCATTAGCTTGTCTTCCTTGAAAAGCTGGGTCCATTTTGTAGTTTCTAAAAAATTTGTTCAATGTTGTTTTCAATATGAAGCAAAAACTGTTGATTGTTGATGACCAACTGTTTTGTGTGGCCAAGCTGAATGGTGTTGTTGCCAATATGAATCAGCAACTGTTGATTGTTAATGGCCAAAATGTTTTCTGATAGCCAAGTTGAATGGTGCTGTTGCCAATATGAAACAAGAACTGATGACGACAGTGTTGCGTCTTCTGACGAGATCCTGTGCCTTGTTACAGGACCGTGGAAGTCAGATGTTGTTGCCAATATGAAGCAGAAAATGATGATTGTTAATGACTAAAATGTTTGTGATGGCCAAGTTGATTGACGTTGTTGCCAACATGAGGCAACAACTCATGACGACAATAGTGCGTATTCTGACGAGACCCTGTGCCTTGTTACAGGACCGTGCCACTTCTATTCCTGTTCCAAGGATCACGTCGGGGTCTCTAGATGTTTAGTTCAGCTGTTTTGCTGGACCTTTTTGGATGTTTGCCAAGGCGATATCACCAGGACAAATTTCTTATTTGTAACGCAAGCACTGTCGGCGAGTAACAAGGAATAACTACGATGATTACGGGTAAATCAATCCTCACAACTTTATTGAAATTTTGTTTGCTTAAATACTAAATAAGTGCTTATTACAGCACTTAGTTTGCCTAACTTAAGTGCTAACTTGCATTTTATAATTTGATGCACTAAATATGTGCGTTGAACTTAAGTGTTGAATTTCAATTTACAATTTGAACCAAAATGTTCGATAATATACATATATACATACATAATACATACATTAATGAGGTAACAAAAGCTGACGCTATAGAAAACGACAAGAACCAAAATGTTCGCTTATACATACGTACATACATTAATGAGGTAACAAATACTGACGCTATAGTAAACGACATTTTAGTAAACAAATAAGAGCGATGAACTTAAAATATTACAATAATGGCTATATTGTTAAATAATTCTATTGATTGCTATATTTTTCCACGATTAAATTTCATGCAAACATATGTGCACATATGTGCACAAATGTGCAAACATGGAAAGGAATTCCGAATGCAGTCTTTTTTACACTTATGGTTCTATAATACGAATAAGGCATAACTTTACCGTTCGATAATACGAAAGAAATTTTTTTCTCTCATCAGGCTTTGCTTTTTTGTTTTTCAATGTTTTTTTTTTTTTTTTTTTGAAGTTGCAAATCACATTTCTGACGTAAGCAGTAGGCTATGATTTCTTGATTGCTTTTTTTCAGTCGTTTTTTTTTTCAAGTTGTATAATTTTCCCACTGGTTTATTGTGAAAAGTTAATTTAAACTAAAAAGCACAATGAAAACAAAAAAATACTTTGAATTTTTACATACATATATTTAGTTACTTTTTTTATAGAAAAATAATCGTTGCGAATCACCGCAGTGCCGTCATCACCGAAGGTCATCCGCTCAACCGTTCCGGAGAATCGCCCGCCATACCGCTAGTGCTCCTCGCTTTTGCCCGCTGATCACCCGCTACTCCGTAGAATCACCCGCCGTGCTTCTAGTGCCCTCACCGCTGCTTACCAGTTACTTCGCCGTACCTGAGGGTCATTCGCCGTGCTGCTAGCACTCTTACCGTAGCTCACCAGTCATTTCGCCGTTGCTGAGAGGCACCCGCCGTGCTGCTAGAACTCTCAACGTTGCTCACCAGTCACCCGCCGTGCTGCTAGCACTCTCACCGTTGCTGAGAGTCACTCGCCGTGCTGCTAGCACTCTAACCGTTGTTCACCAGTCACTTCGCCATTGCTGAGAGGCACCCGCCGTGCTGCTAGAAATCTCAACGTTGCTCACCAGTCACCCGCCGTGCTGCTAGCACTCTCACCCTTGCTCACGAGCCACTTCGCCGTTGCTGAGAGTCGTCGTGCTGCCAGCACTCTCACCGTTGCTCACCAGCCACTTCACCGTTGCTGAGTCACCCGCCGGGCTACTAGCACTCTCAGCGTTACAGTTGTCCCGTCAATACTCGCACCCAGCACCATCCCCACCGTCCGGATCGAGAACTACAGTCCACAGGCAGGAAAAATGAAGCATACCAACTCAAGGCTTAACGATATCAGCGACGCGGAGGTAATGAACACTGTCCGCCGCTGGGACGTACACTTTTCCGGAGGCGACGCGCTACACGATTTCCTCGAGAGGATCGAAGAACTAGCCGAGTGCTACATCATCCCACTGGACAAGCTTCTCCCAACCTTACCTGAAGTGTTACGCGGAAGGCCCATCAATGGTTCCGCGTGCGAAAGCCACAAATCCACTCGTGGGTAGCATTCGGTGCGGAAGTGCAGCAGTTCCTCCTTCTAAGGCGACACATGAGCCATCCGGCAGCGACGCTAACAGAGCCGAGAGAAGGCAAAAGATTACATCCTGGCGCCACAAACGCTGATACGCTAGCACCTGACTTTGTGCGGAGAGGACCACCTGGAACGCATCTACTACAGTAATTTGGTTATAGAGGGGGTGAGCGTGCGCGCACTACTGGACACCGGCGCAACGCTCACCTATGTCGACGAAACTATACGCACAATAAGCCACTTGCAAAATAAGAAGATCCGGCATCGGTCTAGCAATGTGGAACTAGCCGATCAAAGCCTGTACAGGTACCCAGTAAATATAGCGTACAACGGGCGAGCAGCAACCACACTTGTTTCGGTACTTACAAATCTCGATGAACGCATGATCCTGGGGATGGACTTCCTCAGGGACAGAGGAGTTGTCCTCACGCTGGATGAATAACCACTGCCTGCAGCCACCACGGGAACGAATAATGCAGAACTCCAGCTGTACGTGCTAACCGAACGAGAACAACTGAGCAAAGAGCAGAATAATCAACTTGCCAACTTCCTGACGCCCCACCAGAAGACCTTCAGCGGAATAACCGGACTCAGCACCGCCGCCGAGCATGCGATCACCCAAGCACATTCGGCCCTTCAAACAGCGCTACTACCTTCACAACCCGGCTACGCAACAGGTGATCAATGCTGAAGTCGACGATATACTGGACGCTGAACGGATCGAATCAACGTAGTCCGTAAGAAGCAAGGAAGCTGGAGGATGCCCCAGATCGGAGCCATCCCCGACCAACTCAGATAATCGAAGTACATATCTACGATTAGTTTGAAGAATGGCTACTGGAAGATTCCCGAAGCCAAAGGATCGCCGCCATATACCGCCTTCACCGTCCCATGGAGAGGGCTGTTCCAGTGGAAGGTCATACCGTTCGGACTACACTATGCTCCAGCTACATTTCAACGCGCTCTAGACGCGATCCACTACCTGCAGCCCCCCCGGGAACGAGGAATGCAGAATTCCAACTTTACGTGCTAACCGAACGAGAACAACTGAGCAAAGAGCAGAATAATCAACTTGCCAACTTTCTGACGCCCCACCAGAAGACCTTCAGCGGAATCACCGGACTCAGCACCTCCGCCGAGCGATCACCCAAGCACAATAGGCCATTCAAACAGCGCTACTACCTCCACAACCCGGCTATGCAACAGGTGATCAATGCTGAAGTCGACGAGCTACTGGGAGTTAAGCGGGTAGAACCAACGTAGCCCATAAGGAGAAAGGAAGCTGGAGGATGCCCCAGATCGGACCCATCCCCGACCAGCTCAGATAAGCGAAGTACATATCTACGATTAATTTGAAGAATGGCTACTGGCAGATACCCGTAGCCAAAGGATCGCGGCCATATACCGCCTTCACCGTCCCATGGAGAGGGCTGTTCCAGTGGAAGGTCATGCAGTTCGGACTACACTATGTTCCAGCTACATTTCAACACGCTCTGGACGCGATCCTCGGTCCAGAACTTCAGCCAGAGGTATTTGCGTACCTAGACATCATCGTCCTAGGAGACACCTTCGACGAGCGGTAACCTACGCAAGGTATTCGAACGACTTCAAAGGAAGAGGATGCAGGGGAAGTTCGACAAATGTAGCATTGTGCAGCAAAAGCTTCATTACTTCGGCCACATCGTTAGCTTCGAGGGCATACACACTGATCCTGCAAAGATATCCGCTGTACGAGAAATGCCAGAACCTCAGAACATCTGAGAGCGTCACCGATTCCTCGGCCTCGCGTCGTGGTACCGTCGTTTCGTCGCCGATTTCTCCACGCTTGCAGCACCACTCAACCAGCTGCTGAAGAAAGGCCAGACTTGGGCTCCAACAAGCAAACGCATTCCTGGCATTGAAAGAGAAGCTGACGAATGTCGCCAACTCAGATAATTGGCTTACAACCTTTTTAGTCCTTGTGGGAGAGGAAGCCTCAATGTTATTGTTGTTGGTGTAACCGCATACAAATTCCCCAAGGAGTATTGGAAACGATGCGGGAGTGACAGTCCTTGGCCAGATATGAATCTGGGTCGTTCCGGTTACGTAGACCCGACTGTTGTGGGAACGAATGTCTTCTAGTAGCATGGAGTGGCAGACGGTGTCAAAAGCCTTTGACAGATCTAACGCTACTACGATTGTTCTCGCACAGGGGCGGTTTCGGTTTAGGCAACGAGTTATCTGAGTGCTTATGGCGTTAAGTGCTGTTGTTGTGTTGTGCTGTGCACTTTAAGGAAGCCATGCTCATGCCTCGCTGGGGTCAGGTCTTGTGTGTAGTGCGAGAGTAGCAAGGCCTCAAGTGTCCTCGATACCGGGGAAAGGAGAGTTATCGGGCGATAAGAACCTCCTTTATTGGTTTCTTTCCCCGGGTTAAGCAGTGGGACCACTCTCCCCATTTTCCAGATGTCTAGGATGATGAGAGAGGCCATAGACAAATTGAGGACCTTGGTGAGATGTTCTACTCCCGCAGGACCCAATTTTTTCAGCATCAGCATGCAGATTCCGTCTGGTCCAATGGCACTGGAGGCTTTCGCCTTCCCGATAGCCACCCTAAATCGCTGATGAAAGCAAGAGGCGCATTGGTTGTTGGTAATTTGTGCAGTCTTATGGCCACTCGACATTTGACCCTATCCACCGGAGGGTGCAGTGTAAACTGCCGGCTAAAATAGCTCGCACATTGAACTGCGTCCGAGGAAGCACGGCCTCCAAAGCAGATTTTAACTCTATCATCGTGCTTCGTTGGATTGGACAGAGACCTAACGGTTGACCACAGCTTACTTAGTGAAGTACCAGCCCTTCAAGTGCTCTTCCACTTATGTCCGTTTACCAATTGCCGAATAACCGTGTTGAGATCCCTAATACGGGGATCTCCGGGATCGGACTGGCGGAGGTTCCCACGCTCATCAGCTAGGACAGCCGCTTCAGCTGGGAAGTAAGAGACGTGTTTCTTATATACATCCAGCGAGGATGAAGCGGGCTGCGCAGCGAAGACAACCCTGCGGAAGTTACGTTCACCCGCATGAACGTCTGTTGGTGTGGGAAGTGCAGCGAAGGTGCTTTTGGTAACATCCGCAAAGCTGTTCCAATCAGCTTTGTTAAAGTTGGTATAGGTTCGATGTTCTGCGGAGCGAAGTCAGTAGGTTTATCCATCGAGATAACTGTGGCAGGGTGTCCGATGCCAGTCAGCATAGGTCGCCAAGTTATGCTGTTCATCAGACCAGTGGTTACTATTGTTGTCAGGCGAGCTGCTACAGCTGCCCATAATCCTGGTGGGAGCGTCGTCTTTCATTGTGCAGAACGTCGAATCGTTCCTCTGCTCAGCCAACTGTGTTCCCCTATGATCATATGACGGGCTTGTGGTGCGCGTTAAGGTCACCAACTACCATACGGTTTTCACCTCTGAAGAGCGCACCTATATCAGGGTGATATCCTGCCGGGCAGCTGTTGACAGGGGGTATGTATACGTTAAATATTACGAGCTCGACATCGCCTGATCGGATAGCAATACCTAGAGATTCTAAGATGGCATCCCTGCGGTCGATGTCTCCATCGATAAGACGATATTGTACGGTGTGGGATGTAATGAACGTTGGGCCACCACCATTATCACGCCCACGATCTAGACGGTGCACGTTGTATCCGGCGCAATTCAACAGTGTTGAAGTTACTGTATGTATTTTTTTATATGTACAGTGTCAAACAAAAGTTTTGACACAGGGAATTTTTCACAATATATGCAAAGTTTCTAATTTATTTTGGATAATTTTTTATAAAACCATAGTTCATACTACACCAAAAACATAAAAATAGAATCTCTAAACTTTGTTAAAAACTGAGGAAAATTCAACAAATCTGCATACTAATTTGCAATTTTATATTCAGATTTTCAAGCAACTTCAATCTTGCACTTTGTTAAACTAAAATTGAATGTAATATTAAACTGGGGACTTGGCATTTTTCTAAAAAATCTGAATAGAAAGTTGCGAATTAGTATGCAAATTTATTGAATTTTCCAGAGTTTTCACAAAGTTTAGTTCATATCATCTATAATTTAATTCAATTTGACTTTTCAAACAGGTGGCAACTCTCTTAAAAATATAGCTACTAACCTTCTGTTTGCGGAGGCGAACCGTTCGATACCCATATTTTAATATTTTATAAAACCTATTTATAATTAAATATATTTGACTTTTAAAATAGGTGGCAACCCTATTTAAATTATAACTAAGAACCTTCTCCTCTCCGAGACAAACACGTTGGTGTCAGTGTTTCCACAATCGGATGTACGGTATTGACGTTATAAGGTAATAAACGAACAGTCATTCACGTTTATATATATACTAGCGGCCCGGTACGTGCTTCGCAACGTATAAAGTGAAATATTAAATCAAACTCATTTATTACAAAAAAAAAGATATTTTATTATTTGCTAGCTATTTTAAAACTTAATCCAAAACATTATATTGTTATGTGAT
>JAPVRG010079162.1:5721-16951 GCA_029783565.1 Rhagoletis cerasi
ATTTACGGGCCTTTGCGCGTTGGCAATGGCGAGTACCGCAGACGATTTAACGATGCGCTGTATGAGCTTTACAACGATGTAGACATAGTGCAGCGAATTAAGATACAGCGGCTCCGCTGGCTAGGTCATGTCGTTCGAATGGACAGAAATGCTCCTGCTCTGAAAGTATTCAACGCGGGTCGCGATGCTGGTAATAGAGGAAGAGGAAGGCCTCCTCTGCGTTGGAAAGACCAGGTGGAGAAGGACTTGGCTTCACTTGGCATTTCCAATTGGCGTCAGTTGGCACAGAAGAGAAATGACTGGCGTGCTGTTTTGGACTCGGCCAAAATCGCTTAGGCGGTTACAGCGCCAATAAAGAAGAGGAGAGAGGTTTAAGACGCGCATTTCCTTTCACATTTTTAATAGCTGACAATCATTGGTGCTGATTTTCTTTGTAAGTATGGTATAATTGATATCAAGCACAAACATTTAGTTGATCCATTGACTAATCTTTATGTAGATACAATTTCGAATTTTTGTAATATTTCACTTCCAAAATTAATTATAGTAGATAATCAATATACAAAGTTATTAAAACAATTTTCTTCGCTTATTGAGGAACCAGATTATATGAAGCCAGTTAGACATTGAACGGTACATCGGCTTGCAACGGAAGGAAGACTTGCATTTTCTAAACTCAGGCGTTTAGACATAATTATCTATATAAAGTTGATAAAGATGAATTTGATTTTTTAGTTAAAACAGGAATTTGCAGACCTTCAAATTCCTCGTCTTCATTTAGTACCTAAAAAAGAATTGAATAATTGGCGTCCTTGTGGCGATTTTAGAAAATTAAATGTAGTAACTGTTCCGCATCGTTATCCCTTACGACATATTCATGATTTTAATATGAATCTCAGAAATAAAAATTTATTTTCTAAATTGGATTTAGTAAGGGCATATCATCAAATTCCAATGGTGGAAGAGGATATTTATAAAACTGGTATTACGACACCTTTTGGCATGTTTGAATTTGCACGAATGCCTTTCGAACTTAGGAATTCAGCGCAGACTTTACAGAGATTTATTAATGAAGTTATTAGTGGTTTAGATTTTGTTTTTGCCTATATCGACGACTTACTTATTGCAAGTGAAGGCGAAGAACAACATTTAAAAGATTTACATGTGCTTTTTCAACGCCTAACGGAGTACGGTTTAAATAGTATTAAACCAAGCAAAGTACTTTTGATGTTTCAAATATTGATTTTTTAGGACATAATATATCTGGAGCTGGGATTTGGCCTTCTGAAAACAAGGTAGCAGCTATTCGTAATTTTGAGCGTCCAAATTCTATTAAACAAGCACAGAAATTTATAGGTATTGTTAATTATTATCATAGGTATATACCGAAATTAGCAGAGTTCACGAATAAAATTTATGATTTAATTAATAGAACAAACAAGAGACGAGAAAAATCTTTAATTTGGGATGATAATTCAATCCCAGCCTTTGAATGCATTAAGGATAAGTTTGCGTCTGAGATATTGTTAAATCATTTTAACAAAGATGCTAAGTTATCATTAACTGTTGATACTTCTAATGAAGCATTCTGCAACATTTCAATAATAGCCTAGACCCAATTGCATTTTTCTCCAAAAAACCTTCTCTGCCTGAGACTAAGTACAGTACATTCGATCGAGAACTTTTGGCAATTTATTTAAATGTCTAACATTTTCGTTATCTTTTAGAAGGACGACAATTTACTGTTTTCACAGATCATAAACCTTTAATCAATGTTTTGAATTTAAAAACAGAACGTAGTCCAAGACAAACGAGACATTTGGAATACATCGCACAGTTCACTAATGATATACAATATATTACAGGAGAGTCAAACATCATAGCAGATACACTATCTCGAGCTTTTGAAGTTAATGTAATTGGAAATATGGAGCTAAACTTTAAGATTTTACAAAATGAACAGCAAAAAGATGATGAGCTTAATGATTAAAAAATTGGATCTAAATGTTTAAATTTAAAGTTAATTAAAATTCCTTTATTAAATTTCAATATTTGTTGTGAGACTATATCTCATTGATACATTAAGTTAAACTTTTGGCAAATAAAATTGAACTCTGGGCAAATATATTTAAACTTTGGGCAAATATAATTACCCCTCAATTCTGTGCACTTGACCAATAGTAAAACTTGACAATTTGTCAACAAAATTGCGCCCAAAATATGCCGCTAAAATTTTACTATATTTAATCAAACTTTTCGCGCATTTTTAGGGCGCTTAAAATCAAGATTTTGCGTCATATTTTTAGGTGCAATTTTACTGACAAATAAGGTTTATTCGCGTATTGATAGTTTTTGATAACTATCTAAAACTATCAGGTTTTGCTGTTCGCGTACACAAAAATCCAGCAAAAGTAGGGGGAATTGAGAGAGCAAAATGACATTTCATTTTGTTGAGAAGCTGCTAGTTGCTGCTGGAAAAAATTTTGCCAGCAGCAATTTGCCAGCAAGAAAACAGCTGATTGTAATTTACGCAATTCACAAATTTGAATTTTGGTGTTGCAGCCAAAAATAAATTATGGAAGAGGTATGTTTGTCCATTTTTAATAAAGAATATAATGAATGGTAATATTTTATAACCCGTCCCAGCCAAAAAAAAGTATATTCATGGAAGAAATGGCGATGGACTTCCAATTGGGCTGCCGGCTTTTAACTTAACTCTAAACAAACCATCAGCTGTTCGTGAAACTTGCAATATTTTGCTGGTATAGCGTTCGCGTACTTTTGCAAACATTTCTCTCCTTGAGAGAGAACATATAAAAAATTCATTTGAATTTTGCTGTTGAGAGTTTGCTGCTGGAAGAATACGCGAATACACCTATAATCAAGCTTGACTATTTGTCGATTGCACAGAATTGAGGGGTTAATCTTTGGGGTTAAACTTTGGGCAAATAAAATTAAACTCTACTTTAGTACTAAACAGTGTTTGGAAAACTGAAAAGCCCATTAAATAATATGCCGTTGCTGTGATGAGAAAACACATTTTTTTTTGTTATTATTTATGTGGCGTATTAACATTTATTTTCAACAGTGTTATTTGAGCTTTGTACCACGATTTTATTTTTAGGAAAAATTGGAAAAGCAACAAAGTCTAAGCGGTAGAAGTTATAGCTGATATTTGGGCGATCACCACATCTCTCCATCAGACTTCTTTTTCTAGACTTCAGCAGGGATCGAACCCGCATCATCGATGTATAAAACCACTGAGCTATGCAAATAAGACTGTTGAAAATTTTTTTTTTTAATTTGACACTTTGCTTTACTGCGCAAATATAAAAAGCTAACCTGCATAACATAGCTGAAAAGTGTGTTTTTGTTTTTCTGTTCTGTAGATTTTACTGCCCACTTTCCAACAATTTCAGTCGAAGCGCAGTTCCAAATATTCGTCAAACTAGCTGGCGAACTTTATTTTAACCGAACCATGCATGCTGGCCAAATGAAATAAAACAAGTAAGGACAGAGCTGTATTCGGCGATGCGACTCATGAAGATCAAAATATTTAATTTTGAGAGCTACACATAATACTAATACTTTTCATCTGTGCATCTTATATTCCGCCAGCCAGTGAAGAACGCATTTATAAGGCTCATATTGACAACATTATTGCTCTCCAAGCGGAAATCGGTAAACATCAGCTATGTGTTCTTGGGGACTTTAATCTTAGTAATATCTCGTGGTCCTATTTTTGTAATAACTCGTATTTAACTCCATCTAATATAAGTAGCACTATAGAATCATACTTAATTGACAATTTTTTAAGCATTGATTAAGTTCAGGCTAATGGATTTTCTAATATTTTAAATCGCATCTTAGACCTAATTTTTGTTAGCAATAACATTAAGTTTAATTTAAATATGCCTTGTTCTACAATTTCTCTGCCTACCATACATCATTTCCCTTTAATACTGGAGATTGAGTTTTTTGAATATTTTTTCATTTCGAGAGATACAGAAAAGGTTTCCTTTATCGTTCTTGTGACTTTGGTTTTCTAGACAATACTTTCTCCACTATTGATTGGAATGTTGCTTTTGGGTCTGGCGATGCTGCTTTTTGTTTAAAGGACTTTAAGAATATTATTATTGATATAAGTAAAATGTATATACCTGTTCATACCAAACTACCCTATATGTTGCCTTGGCACACTAGAGTTGAAGCCTCTTAGAAATCTGAGAAATAAGTTCTACAAAAAGTATAAATCAACTAATGACAACAGACATTTTGTCTCCTACTCTACGTACCGAGATCAATTTAATAGTCTTAATAAGACCTGCTATAGGGGGTGTATTACTAATTTTGAAAGAAACATCAAAAACAATCCAAAGTGTTTCTGGAACTACTTCAAGTCCATGAAGGGTGTCTCTAGTGTTTCCACTTCTCTGTTTTACAAAGATGCTACTCCAGCCACTTTAAACGAGGCTGCTAATCTTTTTGCAGATTTCTTTGCCTCGAACTTTGTCTAGGATGATTAGGTGGGCGGATAGTGTTAGCTTTTCGAATGATCCCTCCGTAGAACGTGCTTCCTTCGATATGTGCGATGAAGATATTCTGGATGGTATTAAGAATCTTAAACATTCTTGTCAAACGGATCCCGATGGCATGTCTGTTATTTTGTTAAAGAACTGCATCTCTTTAGCAGAACCCCTGAAGGTTATATTTAATAAATCCCTACCTTCAGGTATCTTCATTGACGATTGGAAGCAAACGTCCATCACTCCGATATTTAAAAATGGAAATAAGAGTGATGTTAGTAACTACCGTCCTATTTCTAAGTTAACTACGGTTTCTAAACTTTTTGAAAATGTTATCAAAAACAGGATTTTTTGTAATTTATCACATGGGGCAAATTCCCCAATCAGCATGGTTTTGTTGCTGGTAGATCTACGTTAATCAATCTCGCTGTTTTTACAGACGACTGCCTTAGGAGTTTCCAAAATGGATATCAAGTGGATACAATATACACGGACTTTTCTAAGGCCTTTGATAGAATCTCGCACTAGGTTTTAGTGCATAAGCTTGCGCTGTTAGGATTTCATTCGACTTTCCTTTAATGGATAACGTCCTATCTATCGCACAGAAATAGTTCTGTTGTCATAGATGGCGTTTCTTCGAAAACCATTTTGCTCTCTTCTGGTGTTCCACAAGGGAGTATATTGGGCCCTTTGTTCTTCTTATTATTTATAAACGACATTGGGTCTTGTTTTTCTTTCTTTTTCTTTTATACGCTGATGATCTAAAAATCTATTCCGTTATTAGATATAATAATGACTCACGTTTACTCCAAGCTGACCTTGACAGATTGTTTTTGTAACATTAGGAAATGTAACCAAGTTACTTTTTCAAAACAAGCAATACCGCTACCAACGTCGCACTGTATCTCAGATACTCGTTTGGAATGTCTCAATGTGGTCAAAGACCTTGGTGTATTTTTCGATTCGAAGTTTACTTTTATTACGCATATTAATTACGTTGCGGCCAATTCATTTTCAATGCTTGCTTTTGTGAGACGCAACAGTTCTGCGTTTTCTAATCCTTACACTGATAAAGTCTTATACTCTGCTTTTGTTCGGCCTAGATTGGAGTACGCAGCCTTTATTCGATACGCCTTAAGATCACTAATAGTGTTTTCTTTTATCAATGAAGATGTTGTTCCCCCGTGCCTTGTAAAAAGGTTGCATTTTCCGTATGAGAAAAGAACAAAAAAACAATGCCAACTTGAAAGTTAATAATTTTACTAACTTATTCGCAATTTATTTTAATAATTTTAATAAAATTATAAAATTCGCTTCCTTTATAACCTGAAAATATTATTTATGAAGTATAATTATTACAAAACACGCATCAACATCTGCTGGGCAACAGTCACCCTTTCCCATTAACAAGGGCAGAAAATGTTGCACTCCTGCCGGGCCAGAGGGCAACATTTTGAGAAAAGAACAAACAACCCAGAGAAGATGCTGAGAAAAGAACACGCAAATTTGACAGCCCTCGCACAGGGCAGAATAAATGGAACATTATTTCGAGAAAAGAAAACGCCATAAATTTCTCTGAGCCTGTTCCCTCCTATTTTTCACGTTGTCAATTAATTAACTTAATGTCGTTGCATAATAGAATAATCTTTTTGTCTATGTCGTTTATTTTTGATATCGTTTTTGGGAACGTTGATTGCCCTTTATTACTTAGCAGATTACATTTTAATGTTCCTAGCAGAACCTTGCGCCATGTTGATTTATTTAAAGTTGCTATGTGTAAAACTCTGTACAGTAAAAATGCTCCTTTAAATAGAACCATGCATGAATTCAATATTATCCCTCTCTGCCAAAAAGTATTTTTCGGAATGGACTCAAATCTTATTTATGTAATACTTTGAATTTTTCTTATATGTGTAGTCAGTAAGAATATTTTGTTCATTGACTTCGTGAATAACAAAATAAATAAATAAAATTGATTGTAACTGTGAACTATACAGATGGAGGAGTTATATTACAAAACTTATATCGGAACATTCCTTATAGAGGACCGATCTTGACGAATTTCTGTATACCTTGTATGATTAATTAGTAAATAGCTCACGAAATTTCTTGGTTTTAGCTTTGTAAATGAAGGAGTTTTAACCTCATATGTAAACAATCAGTTGTTTAGGAGCTATAGGTTATAGTGAACCGACCTATATAATTTTTACTGTTGATCATAATTGAAAGTAGCTCGAAATTTGATGTTCCTAGCTGCAGAAATAAAGGGGTTATAACCTAAAACCTCATATTTGAACAATCAGTTATATGATTTTGTCGGTTCCGACAAATGATTTATACATTATTGTCGAATCGTGAGTAGGCCAAAGAAATAAAACGCCTCTTCGGTTAAAATGGCATGATGACGGGTACAAGTGCGTTTATTTCTGTGATAATAAATACAGTTAACAATGAGCAATGGTTTTAGCATATACATAAATCAAATTATTAACACTCACCGCAGTTTGCGCCTTTCCTCTTGAACATTCACGACTCTATTGAAATCAAAATGACGAGCTACTTAAATAAAAGTAAAATGTCGAACTTGATGTCGAATGTCATACAAGAGTTGCCAACTGCGTAGAGTTCACACAAATTTTACATTAGTTTACAAAGATTACGATGTGTTTACACTTTAAATAATCTACGATAAGTTAAAGGTGGACGTTTTGTCATATTCCCACCCCCGCGGATCGCTCAGATTCACCACTACGTACGTCCAAAACGGCCAGCTTTGAAGAAGAACGACGTATTATACCAGAGCTAGTCCTGACATAAGCGCGCCGAATTACACCATCCACTCCAGGGAAAACACGCTCCACCATACCACGTCACCATTGTCGTCGCGGCGTATTAACGTCGCATATAAACACCACATCACCTACTGCCAATGCTTTCGCCTTCTCGCACCATTTAGCTCTTCGCGTTAACGTAGGCAAATACTCCATTATCCACCTCTTCCAAAACCTATCACGAAGCTGTCGAGCAATTCGCCACTGTTTAAGAAGGGCACATGTTCTCTTCTCCGAAGCGTTTACAGAAGGCGTTTGCGCTGTATTGGCGGTTTGGCGTAAGCGGTTCGTCTTGGTCCACTGATATCGGCAAATGTGTAAGTGGCCGCGAGTTCACTATGTGCTCGGCCTCAATCAAGACGCTCTGCAACATATGCTCACGTGGCGCGATTTCCTTCAAGGTATGACGGAGGACGCGTTTAACGCATTTCACCATTCGTTCCCACACTCCACCTTCGGATGGGTTATCATGGCAGTTAAACACCCAATCAATTCCTCGTTTAGATAATTCGGTCTGTATTTGCTCACAGTCAAACACCTCATCGAAGCGTTTTTCTTCTTCCTTGACGCCAACGAAGTTCTTCCCGTTGTCGCTGCGCATTCGGACCGGGACGCCACGCCGATTAATAAAGTTTCTGATGGTAAGAATACACGAATCCGTTGACAAATCAGCTGCTACCTCCAAATGTATAGCTCGCACCGTGAGGCATGTAAACAAAGCGATCAATCGCTTTTCAGTTATGCGGCCGATAGGTACGTTCAAAGGGCCGAAGTAGTCTACGCCCGTATAGCTGAATGGTCTCACGTATGGCGTCAAGCGATCCTTTGGCAGTCTACCCATAATCGGAGGTGAGGGTTTTGCACGGGAAGCTCTGCAAACCATGCATCTCGCGACAACGCTTCTTAAAATTTGACGTATGCGGGTGATCCAGAACTTCTGGCGAATTTCACCAATTGTTGCTTCAAAGTACTGATGTTTCATTCGCTCATGATAATGGGTAACGATAAGAACAGTAAGCTGGTGCTTCTCTGGTAAAATTATGGAATGCAGGCAATCGAATGGAAGCCAACTAGCAGCTTCTAAACGGTCACCAACGCGTAAAATTTTTCGTCGCCAATAAACGGTGCTAAATTGTTGATCGTACTATCACTACTTAGCGGTTGTCCTTCTCGTAGCGCATTAATATCCGTAGGAAAGGTAGCTTCTTGCGCCACGCGACATAGCAATTTTTCGCGTTGACTTCGGCTGTGCTTAGCCCGTAAAATTCTACGGACGAATTCTTGCGTCGGCTGCGGTTGACGAATCTTAATACCCATGCTGTGGATCTCTTAAGTCTATGGTAAGAAGAAAATTTGTTTAAATTGAAAATTGTATTGTTAAAGAGGGTAAGCATTGGTCGAGGTGGCAACTCTTCGCTAGTTGGTTCTGTGCTAGTTTCAGTGGAGTGTTTTGGCCAGTCTTCCACTCCCAATGATAAAAATGTTGGTCCCTTGAACCAACGAGAAGTTTCAGATAAGTTTGTATGACGACTGTGGCGTGTAGCCTCGTCAGCAACATTCGCACTTGTAGGAACCCATTTCCAGTCACACGGCTGATTGTGTTCTTCGATAATTAATTGCGATAGGCGAACGCCAAGCACGGCAGCTTGTAACTCGAGCCTTGGAATTGTCATCAGCTTCGTGGGCGCGCGTTTCAACTTAGCTCCCATCAGTGTTGTTTTGACCTGACCTTTCACGCTTATATATCGCCAGTAACATACCGCGAAGAAAGCCTCTTCACTAGCGTCCACAAACACATGTAGCTGCAAATCCTTCCGCTATACTTCTCACATCAACAGTTTAGCACCAACAGTCAGATGACAAAGAAAGCACAGCGGGTCGAAGATGGACATCACATAGCTGAGAAGCTCTCTTTTTGTTGGTGTTCTCTTTCCTTTTACTACTTCAGCGTTGACTCGATGGAACTTCAACTCGTATCAAAAAGTGTCGTCCTTTGGGTGCCAAAACATTCCGAGCACCTTTTCTGTATTTGACTGAACATCAAAACGGCTGATGGCTGATTCTTTATCATCTGTTGCACTGCCAAAGGTCTCAAATACGGCTGCAGAATTGGAAACAATCTTTCGCATGTGAAAGCCCGCCGCTTTGTGTATCGTACGTACTTGCTCTGTAATGGCTATGGCCTACTTACAGCATTCGAAACTGTCTACGTAGTCGTCGACATAATGATGCTTTATGATGGACTCGACAGCGTAGCAGAAGGCGAGCATGCAGCTCCGAATATCATGACTTGCACTTCGTACACGTCTGGCGGGAGTCTGGAGTCGTCCCTCCAAAGAAATCTTTGCGCGCACCTGTCTTCCGGTTGTATCTTGATTTGGTGATACATTTCCGCGATATCACCACAAACACCAATTGCTCCGACTCGAAAATTGTACAGTACCGTTAGCATTGGTTGGTAGTCCTGAGGACCCTTAAGCAAAGAGGAGTTTAAGGATATACCGTCTACGGTTGCAACAGCATCGAACACCAGGCGCAGTTTACCAGGCTTGTTGGTATTTTCAACTGCGAAGTGTGTGTGTAACTGTCTGGCAGCTGGATGTCGTCCTTGTGCCACAGCAAACCGGGTTGGTATCTCCCATCTATACGCATAGTTGTTGACTTTAAAATATTCTCTGCGCGTACTTCGGCGCCACTTCTTACCACTGGTGCCGGCCGCACTCCAAAGTTCTCAATTTCAAAGGATTTCTTTACCATTTCATGTAAAAATTGATCACTCGTTCATATGCAAGCACGTCGCCCGTACCGTTTCATTTGTGTTCGTAGCCCCGAATATTACCCAACCAAGCTCCGTGTTAGCTGCGTATGCCCCATTCTTTATAAACTGCATGGTTTCTGTCGGCAGCCCCAACTGGCAGTGATCCAAGCCAATAAGTAGTTTTGGCTTTACATTTGAAAACGTATTGGGTACCTTGCGTAAATATTCGGAGGCTCCTCGTAAATCATCATTTTTTAAACTCTGCATAGTCAAATCCAGATCTGGTACCGCGTACACGTGACGCAAGTTAAAACGTTTGCTCAATCCAGTTCAGCTAATCTGAAGGTTAACTACAGTAGCTGGTTGTTGTGACGTCTTTCCTCCATACCACTGCAAGCTTAACATGTGCTGACGACCTTTAACTCCCAACTCTGCTATCAAGCTACTGTCGATCATTGTTACGGATGAGCCCTCATCCAGCATAGCGTGTGTATCCACACGTCGTCCAGACCCATACAGTACTACGGGTAAGACGCGAAACAAAAGATTATGTTCATTACGTGCTGTAGCGGCACAACTCAGGACGGCATCGTTAAGCTGATTTCTGTTTCTCATTGGCTCTTCTCTTCCAGTAATTGTATTTTGTTGTTGCTCGTAGCGCTCTGATGTAGGTCTACTGACAACATTCTTAGATTCATGCAATAGATTGTTGTGCTTACGATGGAAACCGTCCATCATACACGACACTTTACTACGGCATTCCCGAGACGAGTGACCACTTCGCAAACACGAGAAACATAAACGGTTACGCTTGACAAGCTCCCATCTCTCATCAACGTTGTACTGTAGTAATCGCTTGCACGTAGTAACTTTATGATCTCCCTTGCAAAGTCGACACTTGTTGTGACTATTCCTCCCGACTCCGCTGTTCTGTCGCTCGTAGTCTCTGTTGTCGTTTGCATACAGTACAACTCGTCGACGGGCCTCGGTATCATGAACAGTGCAGACCAAATTCGCGACATCGCTTAACCAATTGCTAAAGTCTACAACTGTCGGGTATGGTGTTATGTTAGCAGCGTATCTAGCCCATTCCATCTTCTTGCTTGTAGGAAGCT
>JAPVRG010079694.1:348-13364 GCA_029783565.1 Rhagoletis cerasi
GTACAATAATTACAGGTATTGTCTTCCCAGAGAGCGCATATTCCGATCTGCCTTATTTTAAAAACATCATTGTTGCCCACACGAAAAAGTTTGCTGCAAGGGAAAAGGGATATTTTCATTCCCTTTATACCATATATGTACACGCATGGTACACCATGATGTACACGTATTTTCTTAAACAAACCTTCTTGCAGAGAATTTATTTAATTTGCAAAAGCCGAAAAAAACATTTGATTAATAAATAAATTCAAAATTTGTATGGTTCACTTCATTTCAAACGTTTTTTCTTTTGTTTAGAAAATTAAATTGAGCGAAAACAAAAAGCAAAGCCAAATAAAAGTCATAAAATCAAAAAAATATCAATTTCAAATCTCTCAATTTAGTAACCTAATTTATATTTAAATGTTGTGTAGTAATTTTTGCCGCAGAATTTTTGTAATTTAGTTGCAAATATGCAACCGCCTAAAACTATGCAATATTCGTGTTCTCAAAGTATTCTTGTATGCATTATGTATGGATATGTGTGAACATTCTGAATGCACGTATGTAAGTATGTATTTACATTCAGCAGCTTGCAAAGAGAATTCGTACACTCTTAGCAGTCTTCTTTATGATCGATGTGAAAATATTGTAATATAGAGAAACATTATATTTTAAAACTTAATGCAAATTTTTGATATCGTCACGATTTGAGTAATTCGCGGTTTGTATATAATACGACTTATCTTCATGTACTAAAGCTGAGTCATAATAATTTTTGTTTGCTTGTGCAATTATGTGCAGAGCTTCGTTTAATACAGCAACAAATGATAAAGAAATTTGAATAATCACAACACTAAGCTACCACGAAAAAATACCTTAGCCGTTGTTATTGATTTATTTCGGCCCACCACATTAAATTTTGCGTAACAACATATAAATATCTTCAAATTGACTTCAGCAATCCCATGAGGCTAGAACTAACCATCTGTTCCTTCTCCTGCTCTAACAATACCGCTGCACACTTTCCGGGGTGTAATAGCAACGCTGTTATAACCTCTGGAGGCCCCACAGTGGTTTCACTTGTATGGAACAACGGTCAAAAATAAAGAGATTTTGCTAGGAAAATTTGTACACTTGTTACTCTTTTCCAGGATAGCGTGGTAATGAAAATCGTTGAAGTCGGTTCCGAACTACGCTTGCCTTCCACAGTATTTTTGGAAAATGCCAAATCTGCGACATCAACATATGTAACTACTATAAAAAATAAAATAAAATAATTATAGAGTCTATGGTGGCAATGTGCGGAGACAATACTAAAACTCTGTGTCATTTCTGAATATTATAATTTCCAGAAAAAAAAAACGGTAGATACTTTGAGTTTAAGCTCAGGAGCAAAGTTTAGTATAGAAGAAAAGGTTTTATATAATGAAAACTATGTAAACATAACTTTTTCCCTGGAATCCATTATCACTAGCACTATTCACTTATCCAGTTCTATAAAATCACACTCAGACCAATAGGGTTGCGGTAAAATTTTATTTTTGAGTAATGAGGATGTGTTCCCTTCGGAGGTTAAACAGATAATGAAAACTTAATGATTAGGTGGGCCTATTTGCATATTTGGTTACTTCGGGTATATCGAGCCATAACCGCCAAAATAACGTAAGCGACATTTTTTTAAGTTTTCTTTTTGATGCAGAAATGCATCTAGATGCTTTAGGAGCATTTCTGCATCAAAAATAAAATTTTGAAAAAATGTCGCTTATGTTATTTTGGTGGTTAGGGCTTGATATGTCTCGAAACTTTTATTTTTTTATTTCCGACATATGGGAGGTACCACAGTGCATTGCAGTGTTTGTTTTCTCTTATTTCATCGTAAAGTTATACGTTACTTCCTACACATTTCAGAACATTTTCTTAACTATTCCCCTCTGCTGGCTTAGTGATCAATGCTTATGAAAGTTTTTTGGGCTTCCCCACTTTTAATTGCATCTGCCATATTGTCTCTTCTGTGACAGTTTTTCTCGTTCTTACCATCTTAGGCAACACTATTTGCCATTGCCCGCCCACCAACGCGATTGTTGGGCTATCTGTTACTCCGCTAGACTTCTCGCGTGACTTTTTGATGTGTCTGATCCTGAAGTCCTGGCGGTTTTACCTGAACGGTTCGAAGGGTATTTGTATCGAGGTTCTTTTTCTATCGCTGTCCAGCGCACACATGGTAGGTTATGTAGAATCAAGTCGACATCGCTGCAACTTAGCCACTCCATTTTAACGCATAGGCTGAAGTGGTTGCTGTGTTGCAGCATAAAAAATGTCTCAAAAAGTTTTAGAGAATAATGTTGAGGTGACAGTACTTGGCCGGAAAATAATCCTATTCGTTCAGGTAGCGTTGACCCGACTGTCGTGAAAACGTATTTATATATTTATGTACATACATATATTCAAACTTTTTTTAGTCATCTGATCAGAATATAAAGCTCTTTTCTTCTATATCTATCTACCTCTCCACGCTCACACTGCCCTTATCTTATTCAGCGCTTTCTCTTGTTAATATATCGCTTAATTTTCATCAAAATAATTCCAATTGTTGACACAAGTAAATATGTACATACATATGTATGCCAAATATTTGTGCACCTTTTTATTTTTTTAAATTTTCTGTCTAAACTAAGTCTCGTTAATTTGATATCTTTTGACGTCTTTGTGAAATCTTTTGACAACCATAATAATAATTTTCCACTGATAAGATAAATGAAGCGCTAATTTGTATGGCTGCGTGTGCGAAAAATGATGATCTATCTCCTCATAGCACTAGCACCAGAACCAGCGATAGCAACAGTTGCCAAGAGTATTTTGCCACTCCAAAAGAAAAAAAGACCAAGTCAACTAATTCACATAGCGACGAGAAGTCAGCTATTCAGCCACTGCTTTTATTAGTCTTCCGGCTACTAATAGAGCGCCAATGCGCGAGAATCAAAACAAAACCGAGCAGCCAGCCGGTAGGTAGTCTCTTCAATGACTGTGAGAGCACCGCCTGATGACTGACTGGCAAGGCTGGTAGGTTGGTTGATTGTGTTTGCTTTTAGTTGGTTGTACGTCCGGTTGTTGTTTGGCTTGGCTGGCTGGCTGTTGCGGCGAGACCTGCTGAATGTTTCAGCTGTTATTTTTGACTTTTCAATTTTAGTCTGAGTTCGAGAATCTAAACAAAATGTTGGCGTGACGGTCGCTGGTCGCGCGCGCTTTGTTAATAAAAAAATTGCAAGATAGTGGAATTCGTAAAATCTGAAAGAAAAAAAACAGAGAAAAACGTGTGCAATTTTAGTGATTCATATTATTTGAACACAAAATAAAAATTACTACCTTAAGCTTTAAACAAAAAAAGCAAACAACTGAAGTTGTGTAAAGAAAGTGAATTGCGGAGAAAGTGCCCAAATATCCTTTGAAGGCGAAGTAAGAATAGCAGGCAAATAAATTGTATAAGAAAAAAAAAGAAATGAAATAAAAGGCTATAAATGCTTCAAGTGCCCTTCGTCGGTTTCTTTGTTGTCGCGAATTTTTCGTGCATTTACATATAAATGCACATATTTGCTCTTTTGTTGTTGTTGGTGACTATTTGTGTGATGACCGAAGGAGGAATGCACGCGCAAGTCTTCATCGTCTGCTGCTGAAATGTTTGTTTTGACGGGTCGCAAGCTATAAGGCGGCGGCGGCGACCAAAAACAAACAACCGAACTATTACATTTTGTGCTATTCAAGAATTACATCTACACTACATACTTGTCGATGTACTCTTCCATTATTAAGTGTTTTAACGTGTGATGTGAATTGCTCTTAGTAGTACTATCTAATCGCTGGCTGGCTTTTACATGAGCTTTGTGAATTTTAAAAATAAATTGCAAATTTGAACCTTTTGCGCTTCTGTGTAGCGCTAAAGGGATTTGCGATTAATCGAAATATTTTTCGAGTGCGATGTACTTTTCATAAACTAAAGTAAGAGTAAAAATTTACATACAGTGGCGGACGAAAGTTAACATACATACAAATAATTTTTCACAAAGTTTCTTATTTTAATTTCTTTTAACTAATTTTTTTTTAAATTTAGTTCATACTACAACAAATCTAAAATCTAGATTTTTTTGCAAAATTCAGGAAAATTCAAATAAAATTTTCAACTTTCTAACCAGATTTTTTAGAAAAATGTTGATTATGCGGATTTGTAGCTTATTAAATTTTAGTATAGCAAAGTGTAAGTCCGAAATTTCTAAAAAATTCCGTTGATGTGTCATATGTTTTCTTCCATACAAAGTATTTTCGACAATTTTTTTATATGGAAGAACACAAAACACCGTCAACAAAAAAAAAAATTGCCAAAAATCAACGGAATTTTGTAGCCACTTGAAACCAGCACTGTCTTATATAAGAATTGAATGGGCTATAAAACTGCATACACAAAATTTTTCTTAAAAAATCTGAATAGAAAGTTCATGAAAATTTATTGAATTTTCCTGAGTTTTGCAAAAAGTTTAGAGATTCTATTTGTATGTATTTTGTTGTAGTATGAACTAAATTTTTATAAAAAATCAGTTAAAAGAAATGAAAATAAAAAACTTTGCATACATTGTGAAAAATTCTCTGTATGTAGACTTTCGTCCGCCACTGTCCAACCGGTCCACCGGGGAATACTGCATACGTATATGTAAAAACATTAGAATCGAAATATGTGCGTCTTCTGACGAATTTGCACCAGCTACTCGCTGAGAGAAACACCAAAAAAATATTTTAGCATAAAAAATGAATTGTGTTCTTTTCAAGTGGCCACTATTTTTACGCAATTCTTGTATATTTTCGCCGGTGCAGCGCAGAAGCGCGAGACAATGCTGGTTGCTGATGCTCAAATATTTTGCTTTGCTTCGTACTTAGAAGGGACTTGTTAATCATATTGCTGTTGTTTTTTTTTGGTAGGAACACTGCGTGTTTGCTGGTTGGCTGGCATGCCTGTCGCGAGTGAAATTTTGGCTGTCGCCAGTCGCACACTGCATAAATATTGGCTAGTGGCTAGTATCTAGTAAATTTTCATGCAAAATTATTGGCTCGTACAAAAATCCAAATTTTAAGGCACATGTGTTACATACTACATTTGCAAAGAAATTTTGCTCTGGGGAAGACAATGAAATATAGCCTCCAGTTATATGTATGAATACAGTTAAGAACTGCTTATTAGGAACGTTGTTATCGGAAGTCGATTTCAGATGACATTCTTTTTAGTATAAACATAGATTATAGATACATATAGAGTAAGCACTGCGTACAGTGGATCTTTTGTGCCCTCGGCTCATCAAAACACTGCATCTAGCCCTACAGACTATAAATTTTAGAATAGATCCCCGGGTTAGGGAATGTATGGTCACAGATGTCCTATGCACCTCTCCTTTCTCCGTGAAACGGCCTAACACTCCAGTAGGAGGTGCAATGATATTTCTTTGGCGGAGTCATAGAAGCAACATAGATCGCTTGACCAGATCCCAAGCTAATGAAAGTGGCCTCTTCGCCTAAAATAACCCGTCAAAATACTTGTAGTAATTTTTAGCCTCTCCTTGGGGAGGTTTATGAGTAGCCTGTATCTCTTTAGATTTAACCCCCTAGAAGCTCTTGGCTTAACGAAGACTCATGGTGTTTCGCCAATGCAGTTCCCTCAGTTTGGTATTTTCCTTTCTGAGGGTTTCCTTTATCGTGTTAGGACCTACTGCAAGGAAGGGCAGCAGCCATTCTGGCTAACTGAGCGGCTTCCTCATTTCCTTCGACTACCGTGCGCTCTGCTGCCCATATCAGTTGTAAAGCATTGATCTCAGCAAGTGCATTAAGCTTCTCTATGCACTCCAGAACCAATGAGAATTTCATCTGACGCCTGACTATCACTTAATGTAAGGATCCTCTCTCACTTTGATAATTTCTACGAAGGTTAATATCTGAACACAGACCACTGGCATAAACTTCCGCTTGGAAGATGCTTGGTAAGGTTCCCAAGGGCACTGACATATACGCCTGCTCAAATACCCTCAAGCGCCTTAGAGCCGTCTGTGTACCACTGCAATGTGCTCACCTGGACGTGTCCCTCCATAATAGAGGTGCTCCAGGTCGCCTTGCTGTATATATTATATTTTATAAATATAAATTTTATTAAGATTAAATTTATCTTAAAGGCTCATGTTTGAGTTTTTTATGTACATAAAAGGCATTAGATTAAAATTCGGGAGTAGCAATCGTAAGGCATAATCCTAAAATGTTTAAAAAGTTTGTGTAGAACCACTAAGTACTTCGACGCCTTCACGAACTTACGGACGAGATCCCCGGAGACTGTGTACAGATCGATTTTAAGATAGTCGATTCTACGCTACCAAATTGTACAGTACAGAGGAACTTCTCATGACATCTAGAGAAGGACAATTATCACCTCGGCGAACTCTCCGCATGAGTGCAATAATCGAAATGGTAATACCGCTTAAGTATTTCAGAAGCTACCTCGTTAGATTCGTGCTTCTCCCACTCTGCTCTGAATATTATATTAGGTCAATTTCATACCTATACACACTCGACTCCGACTATCCAAATGCTTTTCCTGATCCGACTTTTTTCAACTGGTGTATGTAGCTTAAAGGCAATGATTTATAAATAAGCCAATCTAGACAATGCTAAAAGTCGCTACAACAACCACAACGATATAACATCTACTGTTCTGTAATAGTTAGTGCTAAAAGGTGCTTTCTTTGAAATCCTGCTCCTGAATCCGAGTGGACTTTTAATACTAAAATTCGCTATACAACGGAGTAGCGCTGCTGTTGTTACGGACTCTAAACTCATTACAGTATCTTGTAATTTTTTTCAATTGATATCACTATGGATATTAGTAATTCATATGTTGAAAAGGTGTTTTGTTCCGTGTCCTACTTTGCTTTGTATGAGTTTAAATGCCAAAGTATTTCTTTTGTTTCTTTATCTCAGAACCATATTATCTTCATAGGTCTACCGTTCGGCACCTCATTCCTGAAAAATCGGTAGACCACTACCATCCCTTTATGCTGTTAGGAAATACGGTGTTTTCCCACCTGGGCTCGCATACTTCCAAAACGGCCCAAGTTTCTCGAAGGCTATAGGGAGGCTGACACATTTGGTTAGAAATTGGTTACCGTTCTCTCATTTCGTGATAAGAGGTTTTGCTATAGAACACACTCCTACTCTGCTACGAGTTTTCCCCCAATATTTTTTTTATTCTATGGCTCGACGTTGGAGCAAGCATCTTAATTTTTCTTGGCGAAGCTTGATGACCGTTGAAAAATTGGTATCGGAAACCTGATGAATGAATATAAATCGCTACCTTTGGTATATGGGGAACACCAAAGCCCATTGCCGTACCAAAAAGAAGCGCCTAACTAAACCCAGCCACTATGTATAGCAACCATTATCTATCTACTCTTTAGTGCTAGTAAATAGATTTCCTCCCTATCGACATTTTTCCCAATAAGTAAGGGTAAAATCCTATTGCGATTATGAACTATTCCCTTGACTAATTATGCCCCTTTTTATATACTGGCAGAACTCACTTCTTTCGTTTGATAATGTAAGCGAAAATCCGTATTATGTATGTACATTCGTACATACATACGTCCTTTTCTTTAAAAGAATTTCGAAATTTCGCTAGAGAGTAGAGCTTTGAGAAAACTACATAATTAATATAAGCTTGCGACCACAATCCAATTTAGGGCCCATTATTGAAATAAAAATAATTTCTTATCATAGTCCTTCGAGTAATGATCATTCATTAATTGTTTACGTTGTCAGTATTTTTCCAAATCAGCGCGTCTACTTGTATTTTTCATCCCCTTAAAGTTAATCCAACTAGTAAACATTTTATAAGATACATTGTTGGCGTTGCGTTGTTTGCAACGCAGATAATTAATTTTTTATCATAAAAACATAAATTAAAATATATGTAGTCACATCTAGAATGATGTTAAGACGTCATTAGCTCGCGCGCGCTGAGTAGCTTTTATTATTTTCAGTTTAATAATAATAATATAATAGGTTGGCGCTTACACAATACGTTGCTGTTTGGCCGAGCTTCTCCTCTGATTTGTGGCGTACGCCTTCATGTTGTCACACAAAGGGGAGATACCTACAGTTTTACGCCGACTCCGAACGGCGATTGTATTTTTATGAGAAGCTGTTTTTTATGGCAGAAATGCGCTCGAACCCCTATTAGAAAAAACTTGTTTTTTTTGATGTTGCTCGGAAACTGGGCTCGAACCCAAGCCCTGGGGAATGGTACTGCGCACTGCTAACCACTACACTACAGCGGCCGTCAGTTTCAGTTTATCTTTAATTATTTTGCATGTCACCTTCTAGCTCTTAAACGCTTATCGGTCCACTAATAGCGTTGTATATTTATAATAAGGTGCGGACGGAGTTGGCTCTAAAGACTGGTCGTACCGTTGACGACGGCCGCAAGCCATTTCTCATTGACGCCTTAAACAAAGATAACAGAGATATGTGACGCCGTAAATTTAATATTTTCACATAAAATCGAAGTTCAACTGACTTCTGTTGGGAGCTTTAGTAATTTTTACTTTGTCTTATGTGCTTTGAAAGGTAAGAAAGTAGGGAAATAAAAATTAGGTTTTACGATGCGCAGGGCAGATCAATTCAAATGGCATTAATGTTGCGAATTCTAAGCACTTTTTAATGACCCAGGTACAACTTGAAACAGTGTATGTATTAGGCTGGAAAAGATTTGGGAATCTATGAAAACAATTAGGTGCATACATATTTTGATATTCTAAAATAAGTAACTATGTGAATGGCAGGCTTAGATTAGGACAGTGGTTTTCAAGGAAGGAATGTACATAGTTCATTCAAAAAGTTCTGTCGAGCATTGACAAGAGCAGGCTTAACTTTTAGATGGTCTAACTAGATTGAATTCAAGTTTAGTTAAAATTTTTAGTCTTAGCAGTAACTGGTTTAATGGACTGTTTCGTTCCAAAATCGGGATGGTTAAGAGATTAGAAGAAGTGAAGCTTGATCCCTTGCTCTCCGATAAAGTTAAGAAAGGTTAGTATAGGCAGTAACTTATTCAGAGCTTAATTCGTCGTAAGATCGGTCTGAATTAGGGAATAAAAACAGTGAGACTTGCCCCCTTCAATATATGATGCTCAACGAAGGCCGCGTGGTCTGGTTTGGGTTTCGTAAGTAGGGTTAAAACGATCTACTTTTTGGGGGCAGCAACTTGTTGAAAGGGCTGATTCGTTGTAAGATTGAAATGGTTTGGAAAATAGAATAAGTGAGACTTGACACCTTGGGTACATATGTGATGTCCGATAGAGTTCTACAGGATCCCTTCAACGATGGCTACGAAGTCCAGACTAAAGTGTAGTTAGAATGGTTAGTATAGGCGGTAATTTATTAAAAGGTGAATTCCTCGTAGGATCAGGCTGGCTAAGAGAATAGAAGAACTTAAGCCTGATTCAATATGTGACCTCTAAATTGGGATTAGAATGAATAGTGAAGGAAATAATTTATTGAAAGGTGGATTCGACGCATGTAAGTCCGTGATGGCTTAGAGAATACAAAGCTATCCATGTTGGATTTAAATAGGAATAAAATTGATAGTATAGGTAGTAACTGATTGGGAGGACTGATTCGTCGTAAAATCGGGACGCTTTAGAGAATAAAAGAAGTGGGAATTGTCTCGTTAAATTTGTGGTTGCATATTCGTCTTTCTATTGAGTTGCTCGTCTCATTTATTGCAGCCTATTTCATTGAGAAATTAGTTTCAAAGTTCTGAAATGTAAACGAAAACGAAAAGACCTTACTTCCTATTCTTTACGACCGAATGTTGTAGCTATGTGTGTATGTGTATGTAATCTCTTGGATATAAGATATCTTTTTTGTTTTCCGACTTGTCTTTTGTGTTATGCTTTAATTCGATTACTTTTACAATTTACAACCACTACAACAACAACAATAACAAAGACAACATCACCACTTCCTACCAGACTGTCAACTTGCAGAGGATATTACTTGCTGGTAGCTAGCCAAAGTTAAGTGATGTTTGCTTTGTTTGCGGTGAATTTAGATGTTCCCGCATTTATGTAAGGGCCGGCCAGTGGCTTTGTTCGTGCGAAGTGGCTGTTTTAGAAGTGCATACACTAACTCAAGTACAAATATACAGTTACTCACAAAAATAAGTACACAGTTACTTTTTTATAATATTCCAATAAGTTTTTCGTTGTAAATATTTTTCGTTAATTTTTATTTAAAATATAGCTCATTTTATAACAAACGCCATATAAATCAATGTTGTAAACTTTGTACAAAATTCACAAAAATTCAGCGAATTTAAAAAAATCGACATCAAAATTCTAAACTTTTAAGTAAGAATTTTAAATTTCTTTTTGGATATGTAGTTTTGTAGCCTTTTAAATTTCAATATAATAAAGCGCAAAACCGTCAGCAAAAAAAATTGTCAAAAATCAACGCTAATCGTTAGCCACTTTAAACTTGCACTTCTTGTACTGAAATTAAATTGGCTACAAAACCGCATACCCAAAAAGTGCATGTTTCAATTGCGCATTTTCTTCTTATAGGGAAATAAATGCGCAACACAGTCAGCGAAACAAAATTGTCAAAAATCAGCGCTAATTTTTAGCCACTTTAAACTTGTACTTTATTCTACTGAAATTAAATTGGCTACAAACTGCATACTCAGAAAAAAAGAAGTGCGCCTGGGCCACACTGTCGAAGTGAAACTTATGTCACATATCTAGTTTGTGTCATAATCAATGCCTGTGAAATTGTGAATAAAAAGACAGGCTAGTTAATATAATGTTATATGATTAAGGTTATATTTTAATCCATAACATCGCATATCATACCTAATAATAAATATAATCGATAAAAATATCGATTAATATATCGATACAAATATTGATTAAAATATCGATAAAACATCGATAAATATATCGATAACAATACCGATTATTATATAGATAACAATATCGAAAAATGTATCGATAAATATAGACTGCAAAATAGATAACTTAATCGATAAATATATCGATAACAATATCCACTATTATATCGATAGCAATATCGATAAATATATCGATAAGAGTATCGATTATTATATTGAATACAATATCGATAAATATTACGATTGAAAAATCGATAAATATATCGATTACATGCTACCCCTCTCGCGTTTTCGTTTCTCTCCCATGTCTCCTTCCGTCCGACTGCCCCACCACGCGCGCCATCGCCTCCCTTTTCCTGTCGCTTTTTCGTTCCATTAGATATTGGAATTACAGCCCAACGAGCGCAAAGAAGTTTCACTTCAAAAAATTTCAAAATTCTTGTTAAAAAGTTTGAAATTTTGATGACCATTTTTTGAAATTCGCTGATCATTTGTAAATTTTGTACAAAGTTTATAACATTGATTTATATGGCTTTTGTTATAGAATGAACTAAATTTGAAATAAAAATTAACGAAAAATATTTACCATGAAAAACATATTGGAATGTTATAAACAATTAACTGTGTACTTATTTTTGTGAGATACTGTACATACATTTGTATGCAGATTTGTAGGTTTTCGGTTGTCACTGCTAGGCGCTGCTCGTGGCTTTGCCTATGTACACACACATAAAGCGCCGCAATAAACAAGCAGAACCACAACCACAAGCACACTCTCGTAAATGTACCCAAGTATTTATGCACAAATGTATGTGCAACATGAATGACGACAAATGCCACAAACTGCTGCGCCAATCACATTGTTGATTTACATGTAAATTTTGGTATGCAGCTATGACTTTTTATCTACGTATGTGTATCGCCTAGTCGCGCGGTCGCGGCCGCAGCTGAGCGGACTGAGTGTTAGCAAACAATAGAAGCAGTCGGTTGCCAGTTGCTAGTTGCCATTTTGCTATTTTGCAATTGTAAATGTTGTACGTAAATTGCAGTAAAGTGACAAATGCATTGTACGACTTGCCCCACAATCACCACCATGAATGAGGTGAGGTGGCTGCTGCTAATGCTTTGGTGTTATTCCGTATTCGAGCGCAATGTGTTCTAACAAGCGCGAGCAGACCTTCGAAGTCGATTGAATAAGGGCGCCGCGCGCACTAATAATGCGGCAGCGGGTGGTAAATGGCAGCGCGAATATATATGAAGTCTATGTTAAGTGATATGCGCATGTGTTTGTGTACATTGACTCTTAATAGTCTTCATGGGATTGGGAATGATTTGACAAAAGTGAAAGAGAATTTGTTGTTGCCATAGATCTGGTTATAGATTTTGGATTTTGCGGTGTCGACAAATCGATGAAGTTAGATATTATTCGATACTTCGACGGCTCGAAGATGAAGTAGAAACGACGTGCAGTCAATACTTGTAAAATTGGATATCTTACTGCAGTAAAAGAAAATATGGTGCGTACTTTCCACTGGCTTTTCCATAGACTGATAGAGTATTTGTAGGGGTTAGAATCAAAAGGATCTAAGTAGGTCTGACATTGTTTTGAGATAATTAAGACTTATTGTAAAGTCATATGAAACGTTTATTGCCCGGCCAGCAGATGGCGCTACAGTGTTCCAAATTACTTGGATCTCTTTGTCACCTAATAAACACTATAATTAACTATACAAATATGGGTATAACTAATATTTTCAAAACATTTCACTTAGACCCTTATGATTCTAACCCCTTCATTTGTGCCCAGTCTGAGCGTGTTTCATAAAACAAGCCGAAACTCTACGTCTACGACGAAAAAGCTGCACTGGGATTATGACAATCGATACGCTAAATTTTCGTCGCCAAAATTCTCTAAATGAAATGCAACATAGCCTAAAAGTATACAACATGAAAAAGCAAAAGATACAATGTGTAATCAGTAGAGAACGACCGAACTTCGGCTTCGGCTTCGGCCATGTTCGGCCACAAAAGTTCGGTTCGGTTTCGGTTCGGCTTCGTCAAAAAAAAA